>LD351012.1:0-16904 GCA_001465055.1 Ptychodera flava
CGGACGCACATCACATTCTAGTCATCCGCCATTGTTGCAAAGCTGCAGACGACACTACGGTCAAGTGACCGGGCACTTTTCCAAATTTGGTCAGAACTATTTCCCTAGCGAAATAGCTGTTCAAAAGAATACCCTCTGACGTCAGATTTGTCTATCTGGTGGAGACTAGATGTATCTATTTTCTCGTCACGTGACGTATACTGGCGAATCGCGACACGGAATGAGCATGTGACGTGTTATAATCAATATTAAGGGTAGGATAATTAAACTTCGGGGGGCTCCACACCGTGCAAACAATGTGATCTAAATTCCATGAACTATGTGCCACTGAGATAGCCTTATAAACCACCTTGTTTATCAGAGTCGGTTTTTGCTTAGAGTTTCTCTTCAATGGCGACATTCCACCGAAGCCTTGTAGCTGTCCATCGACGAATACATACTGGTATCGGTCTGTTAGGGTAAATCACTCAGCTGCAACTCAAGGCTTGCACATGAGTTGAACTTGATACTGTACTGCCTGAATCGGCTACAAGTAAGCTAGTCGTTCGCCCAAAATATAACAAGATACTCATCAGCCATTGACTTATGTTTAACGACTTCCAATGAAACATATCATCTGATATTGAAGTTGCTGTAAAATGAGTCTCCTGATATTTACACGTCCGCCTCCAAAGACCTATGATTAGGTCTTTGAGTGATTAATATAGAGCAAAATATAAAAGACGGTCTTGACATTTAAGTCGTATTGCGTCGTAATATAGACATATGTTCAAACCAAAATTCAAAGCATTAAGTATACAAATAGGTAACGTAGTACCCATTGGCTGGCTGTCTTTGATAACAATCTACTGGTTAGTGTTTCCCGGATCTAAACGAGTAAACACAAGTGTTTACGCATTACCCGGAACCAAATCTAATCATAGGTCGTTAAAATATAAGGGTCGCTGGCCTATGGTCGGCTAAACCACACTAGGCCACAAAGTGTACACTGACTTTGATCCATCAATGTGAAAAAACATAACATTTCGCATATGGTTCTTCTATTGTGTACAAGTTCTACTTATTCATTTATTTATGGAAATGCTACTTTTGTACATCTGCAGCAATTCCTTATCGGAGGAATACGCAGAACTCGATTTGATCACGCCATAGACCTGAAAAATGATTTTATAAATGTAGCATTTGATAGTGTGGCACCTTGTTTGTTAAGAGTGATGAATGACTAGAGATCTGATAAGACCTGATAATGCCGTCACGGTGTGATACATCTCTAAATATTAAGGGTAGGATAAAATATCGGACCCCAAGACAATGTTAACAAGAAATGCCCTGTAGTCCATTGGCTTTTTTCGGTGAAATCGGTTAGTTATGTCAATCAGCCGGTTAAAATATAATGCGACACAACCGTGCGAATTAGTTACACATCATCTTAACCATTATTCCAAGATTCGTTTCACCCTCTGACTTCTGATATTACAACAGTTGCGAAGCGACCATTACAAGATGAATCATGCTCCCTATTAAAGCCCCATTATTTCTACCTTTTAACAATTTTTTCATATTTTTTATTAAAATTACATCCTCAGTGTGTGAAAGTAGACCATATTCAATTCTGAATCGCATGGTTCGCATGTCCAGTCCGCCTCACAAACGGGTACGATTAACAGTAAAAGGAGTGAAAAATGACTGCTTGTCCGGACCAGAAGTCAGGCTGTATTGACACACAAAACGAAACGTAATCACACCACTGGGAATGCTCAACCACATCTCCGCAAGTCTTACTGCGGCGTCCAGAGAAACCTACGGTCTTCGAAAAAGTCTGGTCAATCGAAACTGGAGACTCAGCTAAAAACGCGCAAATGTCGGGCGAAATACGGGAAAGATATAAATATGTAAGTGTTTACAGATTGTTCCGACTATAATGACCCGTGCAAACAAACGTCTTGAACAGCTAAACTCTCGATGGAGGCAGTCGATTATAAGCTTCATGCAAGGCACTGCACTTTGTGGCCGACGGTGCAGGGATCAAGTTTGGTGAATGAATTAATTTGGTAAGAACTATTTCCCCAGGGAAATAGCTGTTCAAAAATACACTCTGACGTCACTTTTGTCGATCTGGTGGAGACAAGATGTATCTATTTTCTCGTCACGTGGCGAATACTGGCGAATCGCGACACGGAATGAGCATGTGGCGTGTTATAATGAATATTAAGGGTAGGATAATTAAACTTCGGGGGGCTCCGCACCGTGCAAAAAATGTGATCTAAATTCCATGAACTATGTGCCGCTCAGATAGCCTTATAAACCACCTCGCTTATCAGAGTCGGTTTTTGCTTGAAGTTCTCTTCAATGGCGACATTCCACCGAAGCCTTGTAGCTGTCCATCGACGAATACATACTGGTATCGGTCTGTTAGGGTTAATCATTCAGCTGCAACTCAAGGCTTGCACATGAGTTGAACTTCATACTGTACTGTCTGAATCAGCTACAAGTAAGCTAGTCGTTCGCTCAAAATATAACAAATTACCCATCAGCCATTGACTTATGTTCAACGACTTCCGATGAAACATATCATCTGATATTGAAGTTGCTGTAAAATGAGTCTTCTGATATTTGTACGTCCGCCTCCAAAGACCTATGATTAGGTCTTTGAGTGATTAATATAGAGCAAAATATAAAAAAAACGGTCTAGATATCTAAAGTGCAGTGGTCGTCGCGCTGCGCGTGCGCGATTTTTTTGTTGATAAACATAAATGTTTATAAACATAAGTCTTCTCAACTTCAATCAAAGTGAGATGGGAATGGTCCCTCACTTTGTTAACGCCTTTTTAAGACTCAACATCATGCAATAGTAAAATGTTAAGATCGGAAACGAACTTCAGTGGTGTATTTCTATCTACAAACTTATGTAAGGCTACGAACATTGAGACACTACACTCGGCACATTATGTCGCTGAGTTTACTGCATCAGTCACGGTGAACACTGATCGCGCGCGGTCACGCTGGTTGTACACATTGCTATGTACAGTACAGTAAAAACACATCACTTAAATGATCAACATTGGATATATGTATGTAGACCAGCAACAAGCACAATGCCTAACACAAAAATTACACTCAAGACCATGATCGGCAAGCCAGAGCAGGACACGGGAGATGCTGTTGCTTCGATAAGGGAGAAGGTCAGCGCGTTGATGTACACGGACATAAGAGAATCCGGTCCCACAACGTACAGGCCCCGCGACGACTTGACCCACGACCCACTGTTGATCACCATTTCTTACTTCTTCTAGTAAACGTGGCAAGAAATAGTCAAATGACAGGACACAATAGACAAAACGAGCGGGTTTTCGCGGCAATTGGCAGGAGAATTGCACGGCTACACATAGGGACGTATTCCGTAGTCCCCATTGGCTGGCTGTCTTTAATAACAATCTACTGGTTAGTGTTTCCCGAATCGATACGAGTAAACACAAGTGTTTACGCATTACCCGGAACCAAATCTAATCATAGGTCCTTAAAATATAAGGGTCGCTGGCCTATGGTTGGCTAAACCACAATAGGCCACAAAGTGTACACTGACTTTGGTCAATCAATGTTAAAAATATAACATTACGCATATGGTTTTCTATTGTGTACAAGTTCTACTTATTCGTTTATTTATGAAAATGCTACTTTTGTACACCTGCAGCTATTCCTTATCAGAGGAATACGCAGAACTAGATTTGATCACGCCATAGACCTGAAAAAATGATTTTATAAATGTAACAGTGTGGCAGCTTATTTGTTCAGAGTGATGGATGGCTAGAGATCTGATAAGATCTGATAATGCGTCATGGTGTGATACATCTGTGAATATTTAGGGTAGGATAAAATATAGGAACCCAAGACAATGTAAACAAGAAATGCCCTGTCGTCCATTGACTTTTTTCAGTGAAATCGGTAAGTATTGTCAATCAGCCAGTTAACATATAATGCGACACAACCGTGCGAATTAGTTACAAATCATCTTAACCATTATTCCAAGATTCGTTTCATCCTCTGACTTCTGATATTAGAGTAGTTGCGAAGCGACCATTACAAGATGAATCATGCTCCCTATTACAGCCCAATTATTTCTACCTTTTAACAATTTTTTCATATTTTTTATTAAAATTACATCCTCAGTGTGTGAAAGTAGACCATAATTAATTCTGAATCGCATGGTTCGCATGTCCAGTCCGCCTCACAAACGGGTACGATTAACAGTAAAAGGACTGAAAAATGACTGCTTGTTCGGACCAGAAGTCAGGCTGTATTGATACACGGAACGAAACGTAATCACACCACTGGGAATGCTCAACCACATCTCCGCAAGTTTTACTGCGGCGTCCAGAGCTACCTACGGTCTTCGAAAAGGTCTGGTCAATCGAAACTGGAGACTCAGCTAAAAACGCGCAAACGTTGTGAGAAATACGGAAAAGATATAAATATGTGAGTGTTTACTGATTGTTCCGACTATAATGAGCCGTGCAAACAAACGTCTTGAACAGCTAAACTCACGATGGAGGAAGTCGATTGTAAGCTTCATGCAAGGCATTGCACGTTGTGACCGACAGTGCAGAGATCAAGTTTGGTGAATGAATAAAGTTTGGTCAGAACTATATCCCCAGGGAAATAGCTGTTCAAAAAATATCTTCTGACGTCACTTTTGTCGATCTGGTTGAGACTAGATGTATCTATTTTCTCGTCACGTGACGAATACTGGCGAATCGCGACACGGAATGAGCATGTGGCGTGTTATAATGAATATTAAGGGTAGGATAATTAAACTTCGGGGGCTCCGCACCGTGCAAACAATTTGATCTGAATTCCATGAACTATGTGCCACTCAGATAGCCTTATAAACCACCTTGCTCATCAGATTCGTATTTTGCTTGAGGCTCTCTTTAACGGCGACATTCCACCGAAGCCTTTTGGCTGTCCATCGACGAATACATACTGGTATCGGTCTGTTAGGGTTAATCACTCAGCTGCAACTCAAGGCTTGCACATGAGTTGAACTTGATACTGTACTGTCTGAATCAGCTACAAGTAAGCTAGTCGTTCGCTCAAAATATAACAAATTACCCATCAGCCATTGACTTATGTTCAACGACTTCCGATGAAACATATCATCTGATATTGAAGTTGCTGTAAAATGAGTCTTCTGATATTTGTACGTCCGCCTCCAAAGACCTGTGATTAGGTCTTTGAGTGATTAATATAGAGCAAAATATAAAAGACGGTCTACATATTTAAGTCGTATTGCGTCGTAATATCGACATATGAAACCGAAATTCAAAGTAATAAGTAAACAAATAGGTAACGTAGTCCCCATTGGCTGGCTGTCTTTGATAACAATCTACTGGTTAGTGTTTCCAGGATCGAAACGAGTAAACACAAGTGTTTACGCATTACCCGGAACCAAATCTAATCATAGATCGTTAAAATATAAGGGTCGCTGGCCTATGGATGGCTAAACCACAGTAGGCCACAAAGTGTACACTGACTTTGGTCCGTCAATGTTAAAAAACATAAGAGTACGCATATGGTTCTTGTATTTTGTACAAGTTCTACTTATTCGTTTATTTATGGGAATGCTACTTTTGTACACCTGCAGCTATTCCTTAACAGAGGAATATGCAGAACTCGATTTGATCACGCCATAGACCTGAAAAAATGATTTTATAAATGTAACATTTGATAGTGTGGCAGCTTATTTGTTAAGAGTGTTGGATGGCTAGAGATCTGATAAGATCTGATAATGCGTCATGGTGTGATACATCTGTGACTATTAAGGGTAGGATAAAATATCGGAACCCAAGACAATGTAAACAAGAAATGCCCTGTAGTCCATTGATTTTTTTCAGTGAAATCGGTAAGTTATGTCAATCAGCCGGTTAAAATATAATGCGACACAACCGCGCGAATTAGTTACAAATCATCTTAACCATTATTCCAAGATTCGTTTCACCCTCTGACTTCTGATATTAGAGTAGTTGCGAAGCGACCATTACAAGATGAATTAAGCTCCCTATAAAAGCCCAATTATTTCTACCTTTTAACAATTTTTTCATATTTTTGATTAAAATGACATCGTCAGTGTGTGAAAGTAGACCATAATTAATTCTGAATCGTATGGTTCGCATGCCCAGCCCGCCTCACAAACGGGTACGATTAACAGTAAAAGGAGTGAAAAATGACTGTTTGTCCGGACCAGACGTCAGGCTGTATTGACACACGAAACGAAACGTAATCACACCACTGTTAATGCGCAAACACATCTCCGCAAGTTTTACTGCGTCGTCCAGACTTTTTTTTCAGTGAAATCGGTAAGTTATGTCAATCAGCCAGTTAACATATAATGCGACACAACCGTGCGAATTAGTTACAAATCATCTTAACCATTATTCCAAGATTCGTTTCATCCTCTGACTTCTGATATTAGAGTAGTTGCGAAGCGACCATTACAATATGAATCATGCTCCCTATTTAAGCCCCATTATTTCTACCTTTTAACAATTCTTTTCATATTTTTGATTAAAATGACATCCTCAGTGTGTGAAAGTAGACCATAATTAATACTAAATCGCATGGTTCGCATGCCCAGCCCGCGTCACAAACGGGTACGATTAACAGTAAAAGGAGTGAAAAATGACTGCTTGTCCGGACCAGAAGTCAGGCTGTATTGACACACGAAACGAAACGTAATCACACCACTGTTAATGCTCAACCACATCTCCGCAAGTTTTACTGCGGCGTCCAGAGAAACCTACGGTCTTCGAAAAGGTCTGGTAAATCGAAACTGGAGACTCAGCTAAAAACGCGCAAACGTTGTGCGAAATACGGGAAAGATATAAATATGTAAGTGTTTACAGATTGTTCAGACTGTAATGAGCCGTGAAAACAAACGTCTTGAACAGCTAAACTCACGATGGAGGCAGTCGATTGTAAGCTTCATGCAAGGCATTTCACGTTGTGACCGACGGTGCAGAGATCAAGTTTGGTGAATTAATTAAGAGAGAAAAACATAGATAAATAAAAAATTAATATTTCACCATCGTAATCATTGAACCAGTAGTTTCTTCCATTATGGAGTAAAGTGAAAATTAGTTGAAAATAAATGACGGGACTAAGTTCTGCTCCGTCCACGCAAACGAAGTTGAGTGTACGGCCGGGCTACGCTGCAGGCAACACAGCCTATCAATTCACAGGGAAAAAAAATTGCAGGTTACAATGTTTGTGAAACAATGTGACATCTTGGTAGACCATGGAAAATCATGTCACACCTTGTTTCTACCCATTGCTTCCCATGATGTTGATATAAATTGTACATCCAATAGAAAATTGGAAATTTGGGAAACCATGGGAAATGTTGTATGTTACTAGTTTACTCAATGTCGCCCATCATATATATTGGGCCTATTTCCCAATGAATGGGTAAATGTTGTGTAAATGTTGTGTGGTGTTACAAAAGTAAAGTAACACATGATTTTCACAACATTTCACATGATTCATGATATTGTGGCCAGGTGTCATATACTAATTGGGTATTCTGTCTTCTCTGAGAAGATACAGAATTTCTGGTATCTACCAAATTTAAATCGTGAAATTATTCATGTTGATGTCCCAAGTAAAGGTCTCCAAGTTGAACAGTTACAACCGGTCATTGATCAGCATTCAAGAAAAAAAAGACATGAAAAGCCAGTGAAAAGTTAATTAAAATTGAATTCAATTCTCAACATGAAAATATCCGACTCTACGAGGATAGATTATGTTTAGCCAAGAAATTTCATTACACTTCATTACTAATGTGAACAAAAGTACTGGTAAGGACAAATAGACGAAATTTACAGCTGATCTGATAGAGTTGGAAAATGCCTTCTTTTAACTAATGGGAAAATGTCCTGTAGAATATCATAACACATTCACAATGTAATGTTGTTCTCTGTACAAATGGTTCAGACACAATAAGAAATTTAGTACAAGGACTAGAATGCTCACTCATCAAGTGTTCATACAAACGAATAATTTCTAACAACAGAGTGTTTCGTAATTTGCTGATATGTCACATCATTGCAATAATTTTACTTAAGATGTCAATGACATGATAGATATAAGCCATGTTATAGTTAGCCTTTCTTTATTACAGAAACTAATTTAAAAGTTACAGTGAAAGTTTTAATGGACTTATGCAATGATAAAATCTTCAATTCTAAAAACATTGCTTTTAAGTGATAATGATTTATTTCAGCAGAAAGAAATGTGTCAACATTACTGGTGGGGACCAGAGAAGTAGTTCTAGCGGAACTAATCAAGTTCCTGGCCCTGAATTCATACAAATTATGATATCAAAGTAATATAGTTTGCCATCTTTTTCAAGAAGTACATTATAAATTTCAACAGCGAGGTGACATCACATAGAAAACCAAAACATACAGAGATTCCCTATTCTGACTTCAAAAGAAAATTTTAAGTGAAGTTTTAAATACATTTCTTGATTGTACAGATTTTATCGTCATTGGAATTTCGATCCAATGCTGAGCAATGGAATAATATACATGATTTTGAGTTAATCTTAAATTTACCTTTGGAATAACAAAATTGTCACCAGTAGCTAAGCGAGTTTCATATGTATGTGAAATTGATGAAGCATAACGATCTACTGAATGCCAATAATGACCAGTTTTTAAGTCGAAAGCAAATACACAGGTCTGAAAGTTACAAAGTTTATAAACATTGAGAATGCCAAGTTGCTGTGTGTAATGTGACTAGAAAAAGTTATCAGTCTGACCACTCTCTTTTGTAATCTAAATATACTGTCTAAATAGGGTTTACACGCATTTCCCCATATTTCAATGCAGTACATTATATGAGGGAGAATAAAACAATTGTACAATAACAATAAAATTGATTTCGGAAGATAATGATCAGACGTAAATATGGTATAAGACCTTCTTTTAACTAACGTTTTTAATAATTGTTTCCATGTTAAAGAAGAATTAAGAGTAACCCAAGATAAATAACAGAAAAAACATTTTGAATTGCAAAATCACAGACAAATAAAGCACCCTGAAGGTTAAACTCTCTACGAGCAGTTTTAAAGATAATGTAGTTTGTTTTGTCAACATTAACAGTGAGCTTGTTGGACTTGCACCAGCTTTGTACTTTTGTTAGCTCTGCATTTAAAATATCCAGATCAATTCTACGTATGTTTTATGAATAAACTAAATTGGTGCCATCAGCAAATAACCTGCATTGAAATATTTCAGATGATTTGCTGATATCGTTGATATATATTAAAAAGAGAAGAGGGCCTAGAATAGATCCCTGTGGAACTCCGCAATGGATTACTTGAGCGTTTGAAGTACACTTGGAGGTTATTACCCAATATCGCCTGTTCCTGTGTCGTATCAGCATGAGTGTCATTTGTGCTGCGTCAGACACGAGACGAAGTCGAGTGTCTGATGCAGCACAAATGACACGAATGCTGATACGACACAAGGAACAGGCGATATTGGGTAATAACCGATTTATCATATACCCAAGCCCATAATTTTACTCATAGAACGAAAAAACCTTAAATTTTGAGGCTTTACTTTATTACGACTTGCACATAAATATCAGAATGTTTATGTGAACTGGCTTCATTCATAAACTATACGACGAAGCTGTCAACATCACGCGCGACATCGCTGCAAGTCGCCGATATTGCAATGAAACCCAAGAAGAAAAACAGCGGGATACAAAAATCGTCATACAGAAGAAACTTTTTAAGGTGCAATATGCTGTTGCAATTGTAACCGATCAAAAGCCCTGCTCAGCTTTAAATCTATCCTGATTTCGATCGTCGTACGGCACGGAGCTCGCGCCGAGAGGGGAGGCAATTCCGTTAGTTTACCCTGAGAGTTGCCATGTCAACAGTCGTCGCGCGCACGACATCACTGTCACGCCACGCGCTCATTACCTGTTGGGGGGAGACCGTGCACAGTGCCGGCGCCATGAGAATGGCAGAATGTTTGCTAGAAGTTGACCAAAAAATACCATGGGAAAACATTTGAAGACTCAACATGTTATTTCCGTATTTTGCAACCAGAAATACCCGTATTCCACGAAGCCCTTCAAGTTTTTACGTCGGCGACATCGCTTCGCAGGCGGGGAGCGGCAGCCATTTTGTTGTTTACGTTGCTTACCAACAAACTGCTAATGTAGTTCGGGAAAACTCTAAAACTGATGACGTTCATCGTGCATAGCTCGACGTTTACCTTGAAATATCACGGCTGATATTTTACGGTGAACGTCACTAGGATGTAGCAATATGGGCATGGGTATATGATAATTATTAATCTCTATCTCTGATTGTTATGTTTTATAAAAAGATCAAATCTTTATTTAAGTATGGTACTACTACTGGAAAATTTGTACGAAGTAAGTAAATTATGTCTTTTGCATCCACTATGCCACTAAGTTGTTGAAAAAAAAAAACAGTAAATTTATCACAAAAGTTTTATAGTACATTATAATTTATAGCAAAAGGCGTGAGTTCAGGAAAGCTGCTATGCAGTAATGTTCTATTCAAAAACAAGGAAGGGTGGACACTCTCATAACTTCAGTCTCTGTGATCAACTACATAAGTAATTAAGCACTTCCCCTGTGTGTTCTATCCAGACACTCAAATGAGTTGTTTCTTTTTATCTGCAATTTTATCTACAAAACTTGTGTGCCATGTACAAAAAAGTAAACGTAATGTATAGGTGACTGTCCATTCTTCCTGGTTCTTGTTGTACATACAGTATGATGCAAAAACAAAGATTTTACTCTGGCCATCCTATTTTATACAAATAACTGAATGGATTGAGTGTGTGTCTAATTTAGAAGAGTATAACCCATCAATATTCTCGAGTGCCTGGCAACAAGTAAATGATTTGATAATGATTCACACCAGATATTGACATATACACATGCAAGTCATTATCTAACGCAAGTAATAATTCATTACTCAAAATCAAGTTTTTCAATGTTAAAAAGCACTATGAAATTCACAGCACTTTAGGACAAGAATGTTTATCATATTTGTTTGTACTGAAGAGTTATACAAGATGGTCAGTGACAAAACAAAGTCAAAATTTTCTGTGCATTATCTAGTCAATAGTACTCTTCAAACTTAACAGCATGCCTCCACATAAGTTCATTTAGTCTTTCAATATCACTAACATCCCATCCATTAGTCCTCACATCATAATTGTAAACTATACTTCTAACAGCAGCTAATCTACACTGCGACTGATGAGAAACCACACTCGGGTTTCGAAACGCAAGCGTCAAAGGGCCACTCTATCAACATTGTAACACCATAGGTCCGGCTGCGTATCGCCATAAGCTTTCCCCATACAAACAAAACATTACCGTACACACTAAGCCAAACTTCCCTACAAATATCCGAAGCGAAACAAAACATTACCGTACACACTAAGCCAAACTTCCCTACAAATATCCGAAGCGAAACAAACATTTCATTAACAAAAACAGTCGGATAAGAATGTAGCAACACATTTTTGCAACGAATAAAACACAAACTCGACACAAAAACATTTTGGATAGTTAGGTGGGGAGTCTCTTTCACATTTTTACATACATGTAAAATGAGTCATAGGCTTTAGATGGAATAACTGAACTTAACACAAAAGGTGGTGAAACAAGTGCAAGCACGCAGTAATCCTCTGCTTTCCATCCTCCAAATTTATCTGTCATACTTTACCCTTTAAAGTTGGCTTTCCTCCTGCTTTGATTTGAGGAATCCATTTAACTAAAGCCAGCCCTTTTTTTAACTTATTCCTATTAACCAAGACAGCAACTCGAGGGTTTTTTGTTCCAACTGTACTTGGGACTTTTCACCTAAAGGCAACCAAATATTGCCTTTGAATTCCCGCTTCACTAAATTCAAAGCAAAACAATGCATGAAATCAATAACTAAGTCAAACACTGGATCAAAACCACACAAGAAATACAACCGAAACCAAGGACTTAGCCAAGTAACACCAAACTCTTTGGAAAGATTACGTCTTTCTGTAACAGTGCCTGCATTATTGACATCCTACCCATGTTGAAAATTACAAATGGCAGTTCTCGGTTCTACTGGAAATCTAAACCTTTGACTATAGTTTCCATAGTAATAATGATTGTTTTCTTCAACTTATGAGCCCTTAAGATAGCATCTCCGACAACCTTGTTTACCCCCTGCACTGGCCAATCCAATGTCTGCGTGGCCTATCATATAACCCGTTACCAACAATGGTACATTGTACTGTCCTAATAGTGTATGTACCTGCCATGCCATTATCTGATACGTCCAATGGAAAATATATTTCTATGCCATTGATGTACAAATCGTCAAGTTCTGTCATCAATGGGTCAAGAAAACCATCATATTTGTGAAGGCAATTACTTGGAAGTTCATGAACAGGCACAAAGGAGAATAAACAGAATGTTTCATGATGTGAAAGCTCTTTTTTGGACATGCATGCTGAGTCCTTGTGAGGCAACCAGCTATCAAAATGCACTACCAGGGCCTGGTTTCTGGGATTTCCTTCCATATAATGCGGGGTGTAATTAAACCTTGAGAAAGAGGTTGGGCATACAATTTCTGAGACATCATCATCCTCAAAATTAGCATTTCTCAGTCTTGCTACATAGTTACAATGCGACTTAGGAACAGTTATTCAGACTGTCACATATTTTTTCAATACCTTTCTGACCTACCACTTGTATAGGGCCTCGTTTCTTCAGCTTATAAAATACACCCGTGGCCACTTTAGTGTTGATTAAGCCTGTCTGGTGCAAGCAGAAATTCTGTTTGTATAAACGAAACAAAGTGGTGGTCGGTGTAATAAATGTAAGGTTCACTATCGGCACCCCACTGTTAGGATTGAGATAACGTTCTACTAA
The DNA here is from genome assembly GCA_001465055.1 of Ptychodera flava. Taxonomy (NCBI): domain Eukaryota; kingdom Metazoa; phylum Hemichordata; class Enteropneusta; family Ptychoderidae; genus Ptychodera; species Ptychodera flava. The sequence goes on from LD351012.1 coordinate 12,967, forward strand.
AATGTCTCGCCTGCCCAATTCAAATCGATCACAACACTGCACTATAGACTGTAAGTCTGCACTCCGACAATTACATGTAACATCAATAACAACGGTCGCGAATATCATACGGGAAAATCCTTCAGTAAGGACGTGGGCAGCTTGATTGTTCAAAATATAAAACATTGTGGTGGCAACTAGCGAGGTACCACGAGGAGCTACAAAATAACAAGCAAGCGACCGTTTTACAGTAAGATAAGCGTGGAGGGAGCCAGAAAAGTTTGGAAGAGATATACATGTATCAGGACAGGTTCCCTTCAACCGGGATGAGAAAAGTGTCGTTCATGGTTACACACATGTGAATACATGTACATGTAAAACGCTACCCGACTGTACTTTACTCTTACCTTTCCGTACTGGAGTAAGTTTATTCGGTTTGTAGGAAAGAAACATGGCTTAGTGCAAGTGAATGTTTATTTCGAAAGTTTTGCAGTCAAGACGGGCGATGTCTGTAATTTAATTGCTAACATTTTCAAAGTGGCATTTTCTCAATTCCTGCGTCTGAACAATGTCTGAACACGACACTTACGATACAGGCTATAGTATCGTTGGTATTCATTCACTGCAATATTGAAATGGGCACAAAATGTGTGATGTTCTGTAACACTGACTGCATTTGAAACACATGAGTTTTAGCTGAAACTAAATACTGATAGAGCAAATGCTGTGGTCAACATCATTTGTATACAGCGTATTTATAATCACTTCGTAATTTCAGGCTAATCAGCGTGGGGGTAGGATAGTAGGATCATTATCACCACTGATACAGTGTAAAGTAACCGTTTTATCACCCTTCTGCAGACAGAATTTCTGCTTGTACCAGACAGGCTTGATCAACACTAAAGTGGCCACGGGTGTAAGTAAAGTTGCACCGCACAGTACTGTAGATTTCCCAGAATTCACTATGCTTTGCATCCTCGAAGATACCTGAGTGAAGTCTACCATATCTCCCATGTGTAGACAAATTCACAGACTATTTATCAAAATTTTGAAAACGTACTTTTATGCACGCCATTCTTCTAAATTCTCATTTTAAATAATTTGTAAAATTATGCATAATTGAGAGAGGAGATAGCATTTTTGTGAAATTTGCCACAGATTGTGTCCTCAGCCATACAGAATAATGTGATGGAAAGTAAGGAGACTAGTTGCACCTGTGTTATGAAACAAAAGGATATTGATTTTTTGCAAAGGAAGTGACAAAAGAAATTTGCATGCTAAGTTTTCTCAGAGAATGACCCCTTCAGTTCGTCATAACTTGCTGCCCAAAAAGCATGGCATTTGTAGTACCTAAAGAATGTGACTTTTCTGGTTGTTTAGCAGTTATTTTGAAACTTTCACTGATATATCTAAACGTACTTTTACTAGATATTATTTAAAAATTATTCTGATGCTGCACATTAGTGCTTACATGCAGACATAAAAAAAGTTTTTAGAAAAGTAACCTTCAATGATACAAATCATAGAAAATTGTGGGTAATTTATTGTACTGTGCACCGTCTCAGTTTTGAGTAAATAAACAAAGTGGTTTGCACTGTATTAAATTTTGTTTTATCTACCAAGATGGCTCATGGTCCCTTACATGTCAAATATCTGCTACGAATGTTAATGAGAACATGTGTTACAATTTTTGTTGGAGGATCGTTGTATTTTTTATTTCTCCCATATTTTGATTTCCCAACTTATTGGGATACTCATGTACCAACTCGAAGTAAAAAAGTGGCCAAATGGCCAATGCAAAGACCTGTCAATTTTGTATTTGTTGAAGAAATTCGGCGGTGCCTTTCAATTTACGAACTAATCTGGAAACTGGCATTCCCTCAAAACGGTTTATCTACGAAGGTAGCTCATGATCTGTCCTATGTCAAATATCTATGACGAATGGGGGCGGTATGAGGCTGTGGTTACAGTATCATTCTCGCTGACAGGGGATGGTTAGTTCGAGACTCAGAAAGTTAAGAGTGTTCTACTCACTGTCGGAGTTCGAGACCCTAACACGGTGTTGTGCCCTTGAGCAAAGCACTTTACTCCTAATTGCTCTATTGGGTAGTGGGTTATGTGTACCTCATCCTGTTAATTAGACGTACCCTGTTGGGTGATGGATGGAGTATACATATAAATATAAATGTAAATATAATATACATTCAACGTTTTCCAATCTTCTATGTTGGACACTGTATGGTTGAAACTATGGTTTTTGGAAGGAAGGTGGTAATTGTGTCGTTTCGGTGACAATTAAAATTACTTCTAGACTTGGATTTGCATAGACACATTAACGTCTATAGGATCTTTTCGTCCTCCGAGTCTCTCACTTACTTGGTTGATTCTATTAGCCACATCTGATCGAAGCAGTTTGTGGTGATAGGAGTTGGAGTTGTTTCGAGTTATTTGCGATTCAATTCGGTTAAACCATCATGGGTAATTTGGTAATTAAATTATAAAGATAACATGAGCAAATTCCAAATTGATCTTTCCTGAGGTGATAAAGATAAATGTCTTAAATGTCAACAAAACTTATACTTTCATTAGCTTTGTGTTTAGAAGACTGCTACAGCATGATCAAAAGTCGCATAACTGGCGACAAGATTCGCTGAGGTTTAAGTTTTGTTTCAATTAAGGTTCCAAGACAAGAAATTGACCTTTGTAATCCAGCAGTTCTCTGGTGGTTACTAAGCTCAGAACCCCACTAAATTATACATTTTTGAAAGCCTAGATATGGGGGAACATTTTGGTATCCACACTGTCACCATTGTTTGCATAACTATCACATGACGGGTATTTTGCATAACCTTTCAAAAATTGGTTTTCCCTATGTTTTGTATCAATACTTCAAAATATCTGACTCAAACTTGCTGGAATGCAAGGTGCAACACCGCTTTTCCAAAGAGTGTCTCAGATTTTTTATATCTTGCTTAGTCTTTTTTAGCACAATTTTAAAGAAATTATATAGGGTTGAATTCGCCACTGTTGAAGTTTTTCTTGCATAAAAATTGTTTTAGGATGTCTAAAAAAATTCTGAGACACACTTTGGAAGATCCTCAGGACAGCTTGCACTCCCACAAATTTCAGCCACATATCTCAAATCATTGAAACAAAACATTAGAAAAACCGATTTTTGAAAGGTTATGCAAATTTAATGTCACGTGATAGTTATGTAAACAATGGTGACCCTATGGTAACAAAAATGTTCCCCTCTATCTAGGCTTTCATAAAGGTTATAATTTACTGGGGTTCTGAGCTTATTAATCGCACGAGAATCGTGTAGGATCGTCTGCGGTCTTAATATTTTATATGGATATTTCGTATACAGCATGAGTTTTTGAAGACTAGTTTTTCCCAATTACGTTCCACTTGGTCCCCGCATTTAAAATAAAAATCTTCAATTTTCTACTTCAAAATCAATCTATAAACGCTCTTTAGCCACGTTTAGCTCACGTGTTCACACACGTGAGCTAATGTCCTAGCGATGCCTGTTTGTCTGTCCGTGTGTGTGTGTGTCTGTGTCTGTCTGTTTACACGAGAACTCAAAAACGCCTGAACGGATTCAAGTCAGATTTAGTAGACAGGTAGAGTATGCAGATTGTAAAAACTGATTAGATTTTGGTAGTATTGTGAGTGCATGTCAATTATCTGCTCATTTGCCTATTTATGAATTTTTGTAATCAGTTATATAACTCCAAAATTCGAACCAAATTTAAAGGTACCTGCAGCAGATTTTGATCTGATACATATCTCACTGTACTGAGAAGCATCGGGTAGTGTCCAGTTAATAAATGACTCATTTGGATATTCAATGGAGTTTTATAATTGGACATATAACCATAGACCCTCGAGTATGTGTGTGTGCGTGTGTGCATGCAGGTACGTACGTACATAGATAGATAGATAGATAGATAGAT
>LD351014.1:0-10905 GCA_001465055.1 Ptychodera flava
CAAACACCGGTTGAAACCACCTCTATATCACAACTTCCAGTTGTGATAAAAAGGAATGCTACCTCATCAATCTTCTATCCCCTACCCCCTCCTGAATATCAAATGTTCCACCCCTTGGTTGACCATGTTTACATAAGACCAGCTGGCAGCATATTTACAACTTTGGGAATGTTTTAATTAATGCTATGAGTGCTATTATTCAAATGTAAACAGCACTTAAATCAGTTACAGATAGTGAAATTCCTTCCACTGTGGGGGGATTATGACATCTGGAATTATCCTGGATCCAAATTTCTCATCAGTTCTTGTGTGTCTTACATGCGAAAGTTGCAAAATGGTTCGCAATGAAAAAATTTACCTCAGCTCTGTTTTCAGGATCAAATTTTTACTACAAATTGATATAAAACAAGACAAAATTATGTTCACAGCCTTCGAAACTGTCTCACAACAAATCCTTGGTTGGTGTAGGTCATTTAAGGTCACAAAAGAAAATTACCTAAAATATAAATATTTGGGGGTTTCCCAACACTTTGAGCGGAAAATTTATCTAATAACATCCCTCGGGACTTTTGTACCAAATTACAAAGCTATCAGACAAGCAATTTTGAGAACAAGTTTTCTTGACCAAATATGACAAAATTGTCTTAAAAATACAAATTTGTATATTTCAGGACAATTTCCACATATCTAACTATTGTCATCCCTGGACATCTGTACACCAAATGTAAAAGCCGTCTGTCCAGGGGCTTTAAAATGAAAATATTTTTTAAGATTTTTTGACCATAAATAACGAAAATTGCCCCAAAACAGTAATATTTCCAATTTTGTCGTAATTTCAACAATTAGGAGGGTAACACCCTTGCAATCATCCAATCCAAATTTGAGAGCAATTGGGCTAGCGGTTTCAGAGAAGAAGAAATTTTACTTAAAATGAGAAAAATAACCAAAAAATTCTGCAAAAATATAAAATTCAAGATATCTTCACGATATTCATCAAACTGATTTGGATCAACCTTAGTAGCCTGTATACCAAATATCAAAGCTATCAGATGAGTTATTCTTGAATAAAAAAAATTTTGACCAAAAATTCGGAAAATTGCCCCAAAATTACAAATACAAAAATTTCAATTCAATTTGTATACACTTGACTGATGTCATCCTGAGGAACATGTATACCAACTTTCAGAGCAATCAGAGGAGTGGTTTCAGAGTTACAGCGAGGGCACGAGTTATCGAACACCAAATTAGGTAATTACCCAGCAACTTAGCTGAGCACTTTGCAATTTGACCTGGCATTTACCTAAACAAGAGTCTGTTTTATTGTCTGAAGACTGATAAGATATCCACCAAACCCAGCAGGCAGCTCCCACTGAGTAAACTGATATGCCTACACTGGAACAACCCATTTTCAACTGGCATCTAGTTCATGGGAAAATTGTGAAAAGGGGGAATAAATATTACGATGTAACACAATCTATTGTACTCATTTTGTGTCCTGGGCCTGAACCAGACAGGTTTTGCCTCTGTATGTTATTTGGAATTGAAACATCGCAGCATCCCTTGTAAATCTAGAGTGTACAAAACTCATCAAATTTATCACCTTCCAGGAGCCCACCACTGACGTTGATGGAACAGTCCATTTTTATCATATGATTGGATGGTTGCTCTGACAGTCAGCGTTTCTTCAATGTATGTAATTGTGATTAAAAAACTGGTAATAACATGCATATACAGCAAAAAACAGGATGGTTGGACAGTCTCATATACATTACGTTTACGTTTTTGAATGTCCCACACAAGTTCTGTTGATAACATTGTAGATAAGAAGAACCGACTCATTTGAGTAAAATACTAATCATGTAACACTCCACTCCACTGTTTATCCTTGTATGTCTATAACAACAGATTGGCTTCAGTAGGTATACATTGTTTTATGGTTTGTTTAGCCAGAGTGCTGTACTAATTTACTTCAGTCTCTACTATCAACACACTCAGTAATTTAGCAATTCCCTTGTGTGTTCAGTCCAGACACTCAAATGAGTCGGTTCTTTTTATCTACAATGTTATCTACAAAACTTGTGTGCCACGTACAAAAAAGTAAACGTAATGTATATGAGACTGTTCAACCATCCTGTTTTTTGCTGTATACAAAAACAGGACACAACATGACAGCGGCAAATCATGTTTTACACTTTACAACCTTTTATTCCGGCCCATTAAAACTCTCCCATCAACTACATGCAGCTGCCAGTCAAAAATGTTTTTTGCACTGTAGGCATATCAGTTTACTCAGTGAGAGCTGCCTGCCGAGTGTGGTGGATATCTTATCAGTCTTCAGACCATAAAACAGGCTCTTGTTTAGGTAAACGCCAGGTCAAATAGCAAAGTACCCAGCCAAGTTGCTGGGTATCTACCTAATTTATTGTTCCAATAACTCGTGCGCCAAGTGTAAACATTTTTTGACTAAAAACTGAAAAAATTACCTGAAAAATAGAAACATGCAAATTTCATCCTAAATTTTACACATCTGCTTTAGAATACCTAGAGGAACCTGCACAACAAGTTTCAACCCTATCAGACCAACGGTTACAGAGTTTTAGCAATTTGCAGGGTTTCAAATTTGATCAGAATTGGTATATACCAGTATGGGTTACCAATGATCATGAATAAATGTTGTTTCTATCTGTTCAGTGGAGGAAAATTCTATGTTGATGTTATGGCAATGATTTCTGCACAGTACAACCAGAAAAACAACAAGAAATATTTAAACCAGAAAAACAAGAATGACAAAAGTAATTAAGGTCTAACTTTAGGTATTGGAGGTCAACTTTAGCAACATGCATAGCAGAAACAAGCCCCTCTTAGTTTGGCAGATCGTCCATGTAGCCGACACGAACACGAAGTGTCTGTTACCGGCTACCAAAAAATATGAAAAATAGTGAAGAATGAGCTACAAAATCACTATCAGTTTTAAGTTGAAAGTAGAATAAGTCTGTGCCTTTGTATAAAATACTATAAAAATAGTAGAAAGTGAGCAACCAGCTGAAAGTTAGTCGAGGAGACCTCAACCGCATATCATTTGCATCTCATTGTCGGCTACATGGACTGTGTGCCCTTAGTTTAGTATAAACGGTCTTCCCCAATCTACTGTCTATGGTTTCAGCTGGTCTGTTAATATGTAACAGTTCATAAACAATGACAGGAAATGAGTCAAGATCAGTGGAGTTGGCCTGTTTCTCACTGGTATGCCTCCTGCACATTTGCAGGATTTCACTTTTTCTTACCTCATTTGCACATTTTTGACACTGATGTGTTCATTTGAACAAATTCACATCTCAACCCCTGCATCTACCTGTACACCAAATACTGAGATGGTAGCTTTGGCGGTATGGGAGCCTTTGTGTGTGACGGACATACATCCACATATACCCACAAATATACAGACATACAGACATGCAAATCAGATGCAAATGAACTGATTCAGCTTATACGATAACCTCACATTGGTACACCAAATGTGAGCTAAAAATTTGAAATAGGAAGACCCCCTGAAAATAAGATGCTGTAAATTGATTTTTACTGAGTAAACCGGCTGTACCATACCATACCGTATCAAGTAAATGGTTTTGGCTCAATACCGCTTTTTAATGACTTGGAAGATGGTGCAGTGATACTGTCTGGCAGGAAACGGGATTTGTGGAAAAGTTTTCGCGATTATCATACCCTATTCATGGAATGTTTAGCGTGAACAGTCTATATCCATGATATCTGTGACGACAAATCTACTCTGCCAATAGATCCATTTGTAAGATGTACGATAACAAAGCACACATACTACTACGATATTGAATTTGGATGGATTCATACTGGTAACATGCCATTTGTTTTGCAGAATCCCATTCACTTTCTTGTAAATGATGTTTCGTTTTTATTTTTGATTCCTTGAATACACTTGTAGTATTCATCTTTACTTATGTCTATGGCTAATCAATGGTGAAGATTTGATGGGAACAATTCAAAAGAACATGTAGATACACTCACACAATTCCTTTTTATCCATATTTACCGGAGCTGCATTACCAGTAAAATAAACTGCTACTTTAAATAACTTCCAATCTTTGTGTGACTGGTCATTTTGCTAGTCATAAAAACCCTTTGAGTGCCGAGTCAATTTTTCTCACCTTTATAAAATATACCACAGTGAAATTTTCTCAGATTTTCGCCAAAATTTTGATAAAACTGTAGCCAATAAAATATGATGTCCATTTGATCTAATATTATCAAAAAATTTCAGAAAAATTCATAAAAGATTGGTAAAATGTGGCGGTATAATTTTGGTGGGAAAAATTACAGCACTCAAAGGGTTAAGCCATACAGCTACCTGAGGCATACGTTGTGTTTGCTGTAACTGGTTAACAGTTTTGGAAACTGTTGATTGGTTCATTGCATGTATCAGCATCAAAATAACTCATACCATGTGATTGTGAAGTAATGAATAACAACAGAGATTTTGGACGAGGTGTGTAACAATATCAATTCTTCTTTGGGATTTAATTTTACTATTTTCACTGATGGATGAAATCTGCCAAATCAAATACCAGGTAAAATGATAAATAACATTAGATTTTATACTTTTATTGGCAAATCAATGAATTAAAATCCCGGTGAACAGGTCTCAAAAATCCCAATGAAAATCCATGATTACACAACAATTGTATGAACAACACACCAGCAACAACGTACACACACAGGGCACGAAATTAGCGGTAGTCCCGCGTCCACAGACTACCAACTTTTCTTTGGGGCTACCAAAACCCATGAAATGGTAGCCCACATGGACTACCAAAGCCTAGGACCCGAAATTCAGTCTACTTGGCATGCCATGGCCGATCTGTCACTTTGGGACGAGCTGAATGCAGTCAAACCCAGCTTGACACAGAAAGGCCAGACTATGACTTTGGTAAGCAAATTACAAAGACTATCAGCCATACAGTGGAACTTTGCAACAAAGTTTCAATATCTGAACTGACGGACTTGAATGACAGGCACAGGAAATGATGGCCAATGAAAACGCATTTTCGTTGCATTTTGATCATAATGTATCAATCACAATTACACAGAAATTATGCCTCCTCCCTACGGAAAGCCCATGGTCTGTTTTAGCCCCGCTACAGTATGTCTCAGTGTTGGTCGTATCATTGTCATGATGACTATCAAAATTTGCATACAACTCTGAGAGTGAAACAGGTTGTCAAATAGGTCATCAAACTTTTGAGTATCACTATCGTCCATTATACCTGTTTCCTTTGGTATTAAAGGTGTGCAATATTCACATCAAATGACTAGAAAATTCACTGAATGGGCAGAATCTTGAAAAATAGCTTTTTCTTGTCTGGTTAACGACAAAAGTATCCCTGAAGTAAAATGTGCATTGGCTACCAGCCATTGTCACTGGGCTACCAACTTCAGAAAATGGTAGCCCAAGCAGACTACCACGGAAAAAATTTAATTTCGAGCCCTGACACACACACACACACACCCTGACAAAACAGAGGCAAACTAAGCTCTCATCACCCGTTCTTATACGGAGATAATACCTACGTCTCTTACAAAGTCTGGGTCCTCTCGAAGATAGCGCTGAAACCGATCCAGGTGTGGCTGCAAGCGCCGCTGAAGTCGCATCACCTCGTCAATCAAATCTGCCATAACAGGCATGTTTGGATGGCTGAGAAAAAACCAAGCAGAAATTGGGAATTTTTAGGAATCATTTGATGCAAAGATGGACAGTTTACCTAAAAAGCAGATTCATCCTCTTTCTACCAGGCTCCATAGACAAACCATACAAATAAATACAACTTGAGAGTACTAGGATTAATAAAAAGTGACTCTTACGTGTTGCTCTTATTTCAGAAAAAATTTGAGTTTGCCACTGAGTGGCTGGCTACCCAGCACGTTTCTTGATGTCAACAACTGTCAAATGAATTTTCATGACAAGAGTATGCAAATTATTTATTGTTATGGAAATTGACTGCCCTTCATCCCTTGTCTTAGTCTGGCAGACTAAGTTTGACAGCTGGCCTCTCCCAAAATTGGCAATGCTACTCATGAACATGTATAAATTGTCTTGTACTACATTTGAAAGTTTATAAATTATTCTGAAAAATATCAATTGTGTAAATGTGAAATATGATATATAAATATGTTCATGCCAAGTATGATGTAACATTTCTATCACACAAAACTTTTCATATATTACTTACTCTGGATTCCAAAGTCTGTTCAGGATTTCCGTCAGAGATGGAGTTCCCCCACTGCTTGATGATGATGATGATGTTGTCGTTGAACTCCTAGTTGTTGAAGTTGACCCACCACTTCCTGATGCGTCCATGGCCGTGGCACCACCTTCTGCCCCGCCTCTGGAGCCTCTGTCGTCGCTGCCCGATCTGCTGCTGCCGCCGGGCGGATTCTTGGCAACCCGGAGTTGTAAAGAAAAAGGTGTGAGAGAGAACCAAAATATTCTTGGCAACCCGGAGTTGTAAAGAAAAAGGTGTGAGAGAGAACCAAAATATGCACATCATTCATGGAGTACTACCAATGCATGTGTGCCTCTACTATTTGATGGACTGGGGTGATAATACGTCCAATGCATGAAACTGCGACATTATGCTGTTCAGTTGCGCAACAGACAGAATGCACCTACAGGACAGTTTTGGGACACTCAAATTTTTACAACACTGATTTTGACAACAGTGGAATAAATGAAGTTGGCCATTTTTCATGAATTTTGTTTGATGCAAGATACTTCTTATATTGTTTGACATGTTGAAAGATACTGACTAAATGGGTGACTATGCATATATTCAACCCCGGTTTTAGACAAATTAAATGAAACCATTGCGAAAATGAATTAATGGTCATGACCATTAATTTATTCTCGTGATGGTTTTCATGTATTGTGTATAAAAAAACCAGGGTCGAATATATGCATATGTCGAATTCTTGGCAAACATTGGAAAGTCACATAAAGTACAACGATGCTACTTACCTCTAGTCTATCAATTGTTTCATAGGCTTGTCTTATCATATTGCGTACATGATCTACACGGAGTTGAGATTCGCTGTGAAGCTGGGGGACTGCCAGCTGTCCAAGATTAATGTGAACATCTACTGAGGACCCATCAGCCTGTGACCAAAGAAGTATGTGTTTTGTAAATGTGTCTCTCTTCAAGGAAACTGCACAGTGAGACACTAGACTTGATTTTGACGTTGACCTTGTGTTTAGGCAGAATGACTTTGCTGCCTGTGGCACAGCATATAGAAATGCAGGTTACAGAAAAAATGTTGACGTTGAGCCTAAGATAAATTTGCCGACAATACTGAACCACACATCACATATACTGACTAAAGCAACAGTTTAAGAAGAATTGCATAAGTCGCAAACATCATTTCTCAAGGATGAGAGATAGAGATTATATTTTCTTCATCACTGGCATGTCTTATGTTCACAAATGTCAAAGTATGTGTGATGGTTATGTATGAGCAGCACTACAGATGATAAGGGACTACCATACTCACTGATTGTCTCGATGTCACCCTGGCATTGCGTCCTATGTCACCCATCCCAGATATAACTTGTTGTACAATCCGCTGGTGAAACAGAAGAAAAGAAAGGGAAATTTACGACAAGGTCTAAAATTTCAATGGAAGAATGGCCACTGTTTATCAGTGCTTTCAGATTTCAATCTTGATTCTGAACCATTATCTCATCCCTCTGTACCTTGCTGAGTGCATGGGCCTACTATATTAATCACTGAAGGAATTAGAATGTGTAAATAAAAACACTGCTGATGTGCAGTGGCTTGGAAGCCATGTGTAATTACCACTGTTGTCTCAATGGCCCGTTGTATGAAATGGAAAAGTTAAATGACGGCAACACACAGCATGTCTGCTAAAGAATGAGCTTGAACACAATTGCGTTTTACATTTTATCACACTTTTCATTTCAATCATATAGGTTTATGACAAACACGTATCAGATCTGGAAAATATGAAGCAGCCAACAAATTTGTGTGATTGCTTTATACTACATGTATGGGCTCATTCATCACTGCTAGGTCAAAGGAGGTCAGGTCAAAGGAGGTCATTGGAAAACCTTGCATGATGGCCGCACCATGGAAACAGAAATAATACAAGATTTTGCTATACAAGGTTATCTGACAGAGTTGTATGGCTGTATAAAGGCACATGGGTGAAACACGCTAACCAGTAGAAATTTAAATTTTGGCTGCCCTTTGGAAACAGAGGTAAGTCATTGGTTCAATGATGACCTATGAAAACTTGTATGATCCAATGACACAATTTTGATGCAAATTACTGATTGGTCAAATGTGGCATGCGAAATCTGCATAATTGTCATGCCATGGTAACCTGTCACTGATTGGTAGAACAAGGTTCCATGACATGGACTTCCGACAACACTCAGTGATCCCTGATCTTACCTGCACTTCATTGGAGTCAGTGACATCAGCTGGTAGCGTGAACGCTCCGACTACGATACTCTCCCTGCTGGACCTAGCCGTACTGCTTGAGGATGTCGTTGTAGTACTTGTGGTTGAGGGTCTGGTGGTGGAGGCCCTTGACTGCGGCGGAGGGCGCTGCACCAGGTGCACCACTTTGCCGTTCACTTCGTACTCGGCCAACTTCTTGTCATCTTGGAGGACCCGTCCCTGATAGATCAGTCTTTGTGAATTGGCATCAATATCCTACGATGAAAACAATCGGAAGGACGAATTAAATTAATGGTGGTCGCATTTATTCATGTCGCTCACACAATTTTAAAATAATAGTTCATCATGTGTATGTAATTTTAAATAATCTGAAAACATGAGATTTTTTCATAAAATCATTTTCTGCGGAAAGAATACTCATGTAAGGGACCATCTCAGATTGTCGCATAAGTTCAAAACTTCACTTTCGTACTTTTATTTTGTGATCACAAGTTCTTCAGTAGCTATGGTAAAATTGCTACATTGTACTCTCAGGCAGACATCTACATTTTGCACATTTGAACTTTCGTTTCGGGGGAGGGAGTTTTGATCTAAACAAAGGAATTTCGTTTCTTGAACTTACATCGTATGCGACAATCTGAGATAGTCCCTAACTATAACTATAATTATAGAATGTAATTGTGTATAGTGATGGTAGTCTAGTGTAATCTGAAAAGCGTCGTAAAATGTTGAGAGTCTTCATAAACCATGCATAAAACCATGCATTTGGTACAGGTGCTGCGACATTTGAACAGATCAAACAATCTATTGGTATATGTAAAAGTACTTTACACTGTACTGAACAGATTTCAATAACATGATGAAAATAAAACAATCACCACTTTTTCAAAATTTCCATTTGCGATGAACAAGTTCCTTACAACTGCATTTAATCCCAACTGTCACACTTACCACATCTTTAGCTATCTTCTCTTTGAATTCTTTTACAGTTATCTGTCAAAGGACAACATGAAAGAGGAAAGGTGTTGAAATGTGTCTTTTTATTTGATGTGACCACAATCCTTGTGTTGCCATGAGAGTCATCAATCAACATGGGATTAAGAACAGCTGAACGAAGCAAACACAATAACAGATATTCCACTAAAATAAAAAGAGTTCATATTACAAAATTTGGAATATTCACAGAAGATCAAACAATAGAATATTACACAGTCAGTTATCAAACATGGACATTTATTGTGATGAATTACTCATAAGGGCTGGCAGTTTAGTTCATTTTATTTTGTTGACCCTTTCTTGTTTTCAAACCCTCATGTTCATGTTCATTTGGGTTAAGCAGCTGTACATATTTGCATTACACAAAGTTGCTGTCACAGTGTCAGAGTTACAAAGACAATAACGACAGCCATGCAATCAACATTACACTTTTCATGAATATCATCGACAAAAACTTTAAAGAAACATTCATACATGTGTATTTACAAAAGCTGTATTGTTCATATTTCTCATGTCATGTTAATCAGATCCGTTGTTTAAACTGGGATCAGACAAGAATTTTCGCTGTCTTTGCAGATGTCAGAACATGTTACATCAGTGTTACATAAAACATTGCAATCAGCAAAAAATTTCTACATACATGCATGCAGTGTACATGAAATTCCTCAGCAAGTGAAATCATTGGATGTAGGTATGATACTCACATCGTCTTCCACTGAAAACGACCTGGTCTGAGAGTCCAGGGTTTTGATGGTCAATTCCATCATTGTCTTGTCAACTTTTTGGAACTGCTGTCAAGACGTTCACGGTATTCTTCACTTTCTCTTGTCTGAAAACAAAAAATATCCAAATGAAATTACCATCACATCAGAATTCATGACTCCACTCCTTATCATTACATGATTTTTCTTTCCAACAATGACCGTTTGTGAGTGGCAATACCGTGGTGCCCATGTACAGTACACACAAAATATTCACAAAGCAGCCTGTCCTAGGATACTGAAGTTCAGCACCTTAAAAGATATACAGTCACCCGTAATCTAATTATGCCCATATATGGTCAAAGGTGATTTCTTGATATTCAAATGCCCACGTGAGGGCGCTGTTTTTAAAAAGCGGCCACCTGCTTAAAATCTGTGATTGGTTGGATTTTCTCTTTCCATGGTAACTTGTGGCAAAATTGGAACAGGTGACCGTATACCTTTAAGATATAGTATACCCATGGAGGTTATACCATACATATAATGCTTCAGTGTTTTCCACAGGTTGAAGAAAACAGAGGGGTAGCAAATTTACATAACAATTGATAATTTGCATATTAATTGTTTGTAAAAAAGGTACTCTTTTGTACTTTTATTTACATGTGAAAAGATTGCTAAAAAAAAACAGAGGGGTGGCCCAC
>LD351014.1:35854-49228 GCA_001465055.1 Ptychodera flava
TTTCAACAATGACAGGTGATGTTAAATACATGCGCTACAAAGTAACCCATTTGCGTCAGGCTGGAGTTAAATCTGCGCAGAAACGTTCTAAAGCGTGTGCGCGTCCGCATTCGTCGCCCTTTACCTTAAAGAGGCACTCCCACTTTGTAACATTTTAAAAACACATTTTTTTAATGCCAACTGTCGATATTTGACTTGGCGACTGCGCGCGGATCACGAGATATCGATAAAAACATGTCATTTCCCAAGCGCATTTTTCACATCCCGAAGTTTTACGATCGTTCTAATTTTGACTCGAAATCCCCCGAAGGTTTGTTGTTGTGCTGATTGACGATATTCTAGGGAGTCTACAATATGTTCGAACGACGCAATTAATTTACTTCCCACTGCAAAGACTTTAATATATACAGCATTATGCCTTTACCTCAGGTAAGTTTTTAAAAACTTCTCCTTAGTTTTTGTCGTTTTCATTATTCTAAATCGGTTGTATTATATTTTTAACCAATACCACATAAACATCAGTTTTTACATGTCAAATATTAGCCGCCTCCGATGATTACATTTTGTCGTCTGCCATGCAGTACGCCGCGCGCGTGGTATGCGCGCGTGGCATGCATCTATGCATATCATGCGGCGGCCGCTATGTATCAACCGCATGTAGCTGTGCTAGTCACCTTTGCCAATTTCTGGTGGAATCAGCAAACATTGTTTTTCGTTTATACGCCAAGTCAGTAAGACTCAGCTTTCTCCCACAGGCCATGACCGATCACCGACGCCAGTGGTACTGTGGCGTACAGCAGCGTCAGCGTAGACTCGTACTCCATAGCTTAGTTGACGATGGCCCCAGTGCCGAACGTTCGATGTTCGGAAGCTGAATTTAGGTGGGCCACCGGAATTCAAACTTTTACTTTTTTGAAGACATGTTTTTATGGATATCTCGCGATCCGCGCGCAGTCGCCTCATCAAATATCGACCGTTGGCATTAAAAAATGTGCTTTAAAAATGTTACCAAGTGTGAGTGCAACTTTAATATGTGAGTGAATAGTTTGCTTCACGTTACAGGTATACAGTCACCTGTTCCAATTTTGCCACAGTTACCATGGAAAGAGAAAATCTAACCAATCACAGATTTTTTAGCGGGTGGCCGCTTTTTAAAAACAGCGCCCTCACATGGGCATTTTGAATACAAAGGAACGCCCCTTTGACCATATATGGGCATATTTAGATTACAGGTGACTGTATACCTTTAAGAGCACTTACTCCGATAACGGGGTCGTTACAGGCGGCGCATTTTGCTGCCTGTTTCTTGTAATCGTTCTCGCACAGGACTCGTCCGTCTTTTGTCTCGTAGAAACTTTTACAATCCTGTTTGCATTCATCGCAGTAAACTGGCCCTCTGTTTTTAGAGGAAAAAGGGGGAAGATTATTGAAAACAACGGCATTAAAACATGCGACGTCAGATAACGTCGCGTTGGCTACTGAAATGGTATTGTGCGTGATTACATCGATACTGAACAGTCGTGTAGCCACAGTCGCTTGTGAACCGATACACGGCGGCTGCTTTGTGGTGTAAATTAGCCTACTTTTCTAATGCATACCACACAGCGGCCGTCGTGTTTCGGTTCACAAGCGACTGTGCGTGTAGGGGGTCTCCGCCAACTCTTGAGTTGGACTTGGCTGAGACCCATACACGACTTAATCTTACAGTCTAGATTACACCTTTTTGAATTTGAATTTATGGAACATTTCTTTCGTGATAAGAGCTACAAATGTGGTTTCACAAACCCTTCTCAGTTGGTTGTGTAATTTTTCTTGCTGCACACTTAAATATTATTTGAATAACATCGTGTGGCGTGACTCCACTGAAGAAGGCGGCGGTCGAACAGATTCATCATGTTATCGCCAATTGGCAGTACAGCGCGCATGTACATGTATACTTACGTTATCTTCAGAGGCACTGCCGGCTTGTGTTCATCGTTGCCAACGCTCGATACCTTACCACTGAGAAAATACAAAATAAAATTTTTGCTTTAAAACTGAAAAAGAAACGTTACTTTTGCCTACCACTAGTTTCATATCGAATAAGCACGTGTCATAACAATCAGGTACAAAACGAAAGCGGAAAAGACACACTGGAAAGGAGAAATAAAATAACCGATGGGCAAGATATCTGACGGTAAAGATAAAATGCTTATATGATCGCTTTGACGGTTAACTTCAGAAATAATCTTCTGTAGGTGATACAAAATATGTAGTTATCATTGTCGAAGTTATCGTCTGCAAAATTTTCGAAACCGAAAAGTTATCCCTTTATGATGTATTATTGCTTGCGGACAACAATACTTGGGTGTTAACAGAACACTAGCAGTTACAGTTTAACAAAGAAAAGCAGTTTTGATTAAAATTACTCATTCACGTACCATTTACGCACTGCAGTGCAAATACATGAGGCACGGTTCTATGCAAATAAACTGAAGTACATAATTTTGCTATAAACGAAATGATTTGAGTAATGTTCCTTGCGTTAAGATCGCGTTTTTTAATAATTGATTCTAAACATAAAGTATCTTTCTTGTGAATCCAATTATATTTTTCTCAGTTTTATTCTAGCTGGCCGTACCAGCTATGTAAAAACAAAATAAGTCTATTCTTGCACCGTAGATGGCACTGTACCTTGGCCTGAAGACGTTGGCTTCGTACTGTCCCTTCATGTTGCCAGGTGGTTTGTAGTTAGCTACGATGAACACTTTGCCATCTTTCGTCTTTGCTTTACCAATACCAAATTCTGTACTGCTCTTCCATACCATTTGTGTAAAATGACCTTTGTTTGAAAAACATAAACGGTTATTGCAATAATAAAACGATAAATTACTTTCTGGTCTTTAAGACCATCAAGTCGAATTTTTACTATGTAATTTTTATTCGTCTGTATATGTAATCGGGCGACGTGAAATACGACTACACTTCTTTATACATTGCTTAAGAAACAGGTTAGTTAAATTAGGCATGTCATATAATTTTGGTAGTCAATGACCGGAGGAAAAAATAAATTCTGACAAAAATTTGCAAGGTTATATTTGGAGAGAGTGTTACTTGTGAACGTTGCATGTTTGCAACGCGGACGTTCTAAGTGTTAACTGTACTCCAATAACCCTTCTTTACGACGAAAACACAAAACACTCCAAGCGCCTGTGAATTGAAATGGGATGGGCGTGCAAGACGTTTTTCCTTGTCAAGGTGACTAAGTTCGCTAAGTATATTCACTCTGTTCTTCCGATGCAGTGCCATTTACTATGGCCTCCAAGTAAACAAAGTCGAGCACAAATGCACATCAATTATACAGAAGGCATTTTGTCAGGCCTCAGTCTAAAACCGAAATCTTTGAGGTCGATCGTGATGAACTTCGCAACGTGGCAACTTTTCCAAGCGAGACCACGTTATCCATATGAGATTTAACCATTGATGAGACATAAAAAAAATCAGTACCAAGTTGACCGCTTTTCGTTGAGCTGTCGGTCGTATATCTGTGACAGCTGGCAAATCGACCCCGTACACCTGTGTGCGTGGAAAGACCTCACACAGCGGTTTCACGGTGACCCAGTTGTTAGCGGGTGAACCCATAGACCCAGGAGCGAGATTGCAGGAAACGATTTATCGCTGCAATCATTTTTAATCGAAGGTATTAATCGAAGGTAAAAACAAACAAACAAACCAAAAACAAGCACAAAACAAACTTGAAAAAGAGACCAACAGTCCCTCCATTGAGACTGACAGGGACCTTAGAGTCATAGAACTGTTCACTGTCATCGTTAACGTGAACGATGTAAGTTTACGCACTTCAAAACCGCGATACTTAAAACTTTTGCTCAAACTATCCTTAATGAATCTTTCAACTATCATCAGATCACACTTCATCAGCATTCGATCGGTGTCCCCTCGGAGACTAACTCTTCTCTATCTTATTCATTAGCGAATAATGGACCAGACGTGTTCGTTAACTGTGCCAGTCACGTCGTGTCTTATGAACTCAGGTGTTAAAAGGTCGAACAAGCTTCACCGAATGCTGTTGCGAACACTCTCAACAATGTTGAATAAACAGACGCCATACAACAAAAGTTGGGGATCTACAACAAGGACCGCGATTGCTCAAATTAGTAGTACATACACTTTGAAGCGTCCCTCGGAAGGGTACATGCCGCCCGAATAGGTCACTTTTTCACGAGATAATCCCTAAACATTAGCTGACTTTTATTCCGATAAGAACCCTCAACATGGTTCGGTAGCATAATAAATGGCCCCATGTCGTAGGAGAACCTACGGTTGCTAAAGAATGGTTGTAAATTACCTGAATATTTCAACAACTTTGACAAGATACCCGGCCAACCATGATATGCAATGCCATAGTATCATTCGACTTGGCAAACTTTTAAGGTTGATGATCTCGGGTGACCCTGGGTCACGAACTTTACCCCCCCCCCCGTGAAGACAGATGCAAGTCGTGTATATGTGTATATGTCTGTCTGTCTGTCTGTCAGTGTCTCTGTGTGTTTGTGTATTTGCGTGTGCATGTACATACTGCACACACAATTATGTGTGTAGTAATGTTACAACAAGTGTTATTATTATTAGCTCCTGCTTACTATCAGTTTGACCAATAAATCGATTAATGTTCAATTACTTCAATATTGAGAACGGTTATAATCTTTTTATTGCAAAAACTGTAAATTGTTGGCCATCCTCGAAGCAGCAGTCACCTTATCAACATGCGCATTGTAAACCAACTGGCATTCTCGCCATGACGTCACAGCTCAGTGCAGTTGGTGCAATGGACACCTGATCCCACGGTAACCTGATCAAGAGGCAATACACGACCATTTTATCTTAATTAAACACACATCCCGTTTTGCAGCTAACGTTCTTTGAAAAGTGATCACCCTAAAAACAGCACAACGATTTGATTATAATAATAGCTTCTTTTACAAAACGAAACACTCTGTAAGTCTTTCGGGGCCTCAATACCTTAACTTTGTGGAATAATTTTTTTCACCTATTTCCCACACACACCCTTTAGAAACCTGGAAACATATACCTTGAATGGCGGCACATATGGCGGCGAATGCGCTGTCTGATTCTTTGACATCATTAGCGCAGGATGGGAACCTCCTGAAATTTTCTGATCGATTGCGTTTCCAATTCAAGGCAGAAGAAACAAAGAAGACCTACTCGACCGCGAATATTACCTTTGCGCTCAAATATTTTGCAACAAAAAGGGTACAGTCAAATACATAGAAGGCGACGTGAAATATGAGTATGTTTGGCTATAGAATGCCTCCTCTCTCACCCCCGGTGGTGGCCAGACTGAGGTGAGATGATTAAGACCCATGGCTTTAGCATGCTGGATGGCTGGCCCCTGAATCCACAAGACTATGCAACTGTCAGCTTGTAAAATAATTAAAAAGTAGCGTTCAAAATTCCACATCTGAGCTCACAAACATCTTACATTTGTCATCAAATGTTGGTACGCTTTACCTTTCTGTAGAATGTGATAACATCTCATGAAACCTTTTTCATTATGATCACACGCCCATAAGCAGTGCCTTTTTTGCATTTTTCTGACCAATTTATACCATAATATCTAACCTTCACAGATATGTTTTTTGAAAATGTCAGTATTTCAATTTTTGGCGATCGATTCGGTCACAGTTTTTGTATACTCGCTCCCGGCCGCGGCCATATAGGCTTTACAAGACAAAAGTATTTAGTTGTTACGATCCGGGCCGTGCTTTCGTCGCCATTGTTTGAAAAAGTTCTTTGGTCACACTTCAGTAAGCATTTTTAGATAAGCTGCGTTTGCTTTCAAAATTATCTTTCCGGGGGAAAAAATGAAAAAGAATATTTAGCTACTGGGGCTTTGAGACGCCGGATTGGTGAGATTTTCGCTCTTTTGTACACTCTGAAACTGTTAGTTGGACATTCAATAAACTCGTCAGGTACATAAAGCCTCATTGCAAGCTTTTAGTCAATCTTATGACCGTTTCCAGTTCAGCCCACAAAGTGCAACGTTTTTACCTTTCATATAAAAGCGAATGCTAGCCACGTCAGAGACGATAACTTGAGTCAAAGTTCAAAGAAATGATACATCGGCGGGGAACGTATAAGTATTTATACAAAACAAATCTATAACAAAACATAATAGTCCTTCCAGTGTTGGCGAGATCATGATAAAAAACAAGTATAGATAAAGTGTGTAGTGTCTACGCATAGGAGTGTTAGCGTGCTGTTTGGTATGGTATCGCGATCAAGTACAAGTAACACCATTATTATGTCCCGAAAAAAAGACTTTTATGAACCCAAGAGAATTTCACGAAAACTAAGTTTCATCTACACACACCGTGCGTGCCTAGACCGACGTGCATTGCGCGCAGAATGATCTATGTACACGCGAAATTACAGCTACGAACAGCAATTTTTAGACGCGAAGCTTCTATGATTATGGAAAATTTGAAAGAGCCAATTGAACTCAATTCCAGAGTGGTTTAAAGCAACTACTTGATGGTTCTCGTATAAGATTTCTGTATTGCTGTTAATTTTACCAATCTAACTCAGTCTCCCCCCGGATTGCCCTGCGGTCGTACCACGTGCGTATGTATATTCCCGAAGGGAGCGTCACTCGTGACGAAATCTTTGTATTGTCAATTTAAAACCCGACGACAATGTCGACTCCTTAAACCCTTTTGTGCAGCAGCCACCCGGATATTTCAGTTGAACATGACAGACAAACAGCCTGGCGCACACGTGACTGCCAGCTTTCACACAGTTGTCATGGCAACAGCGAGATGAGTCAGACGACGACCTGACGGAGAACATTTCTGTATTTTGCATTAATGACAAAATTCGTCACCGGCTGATAATGGCTCATGTGAAAACGCATTGATTGTACCCACGTATCAGGCATATAAAAATAATTGACCAATGTCGGAAGCTAATTCGCTGGACAGATTGATTAACCCTAAATGATCATAATAATTAACCATCATATTTTATTCAGCTGTTCAATTTCTACCTTTGAATTGTAATTAATGCCCATTATTGTCGACGCGATCCAGTCCCATGAACTCTATTAACGACATTAACGTCGCGATCGTACATTATATGTATATGATGACGTCATACATACATGGCCGTCGATTTCACTTGTCACACAGTTTGATTTCAACGAATCGTGTTACACCGCACCGGTACGGTAATATGGAAAGATATTTTCGCGCGCCATATGCGCCTTGCAAATAATCAAATAAAGAGCTTGTTATGTCAATTTCGCCTTACTGTTGCAATTGCAGGTCGACCAATCACGAAATATTGTGGCATTCGTGTGGGTGAACAAAAAACGTACATGTATATTAAAATTTAATGATCATGTTTCTGGAGAATTCAGATATCGAAAATAAGGAAGGCATGTGACAGAGCTTGGTTTCCATCACTGAATTTTTGAACAAACGAATCAACAATAGAGTGTATTAAATTTTTATGTACTGAAACTGAAATGAACACATCATATTGAAGTCGTCGATGAATGACACTGGCATGATCGTGACTCGGCAGTCACACCGCTGATTAACAATTTCCATTTATATCAAATATCTTGGTTTCGTCGATAGCCTGTTACAGATCATGCGCTTAAAGAAATGCCACGTGACTTTCAGATATTGAGGAAAAGGGCTATTTTGGAATAGGGTCGGACATCGTATTGAAAAGAATAAACAACGCCTCATTTTCCGAGCTTTAAGATCGATTTATGTTTCGTTCTTCTCCGAGTCTTTATGTATTGCCAGTCATCGGCAAGTCAATCATTGGGGAATGATGGCGCATCGCTTGAATACTAAATAGAGTTCACAGCAGATCCGTCGTCTGTCTTGAAAGAATAGGTGCGTCTGCTCTCGATTCTATAGTTCATTGACCTCAAGCATTACATACAAGCAAGGACTCTCTCTCTCTCTCTCTCTCTCTCTCTCTCTCTCTCTCTCTCTCTCTCTCTCTCTCTCTCTTACGATGTCTCAACTTTTATATTAGATATGAGACACTGAATATGCTGTTAAGTAATTGCGTTTCATAAAGCGAACGTACAGAATAGTAATGGGCGCTTTCCTCTTCTACATCAAACATGTTCTGGTTTCTTGGCAACAAGACAAGGATAAATACAAGTACGTAGCAATTACCCCGTTCAGAGCTTGGTATACTAAATACGCGTGAAAAAAGTCTGACAAGTCATTAGAGTGTACGATTTGTGCTTTATGTGCTAATATTTGGTTTTAGGAAAACGATATCAGACGAGAAATGATGTTATGTTACACGTAAAGTCTCTGTTGACCCTTGTCTGGTAGGGTGTGTCTGATACCTAATGTATTATTCATATTCCTTTTACGAGGTAGTGTATTCTTATTTTTTAAAGTAAACGAGGTAGTGTGTATGTCAAAGGCCAACTAAATCTGCACACAGGTGCTTACTGAACATGCAACGTGAATACATGCACCATTAACGTATATATATATATATATATATATATATATATATATATATATATATATATATATATATATATATATATATATATGCATTATAGCATTGATTTGGTCTCACAGCTGATACACATGTTATATTCCAAATAGTGTAAGTTTTGTCAGTTACTGCAAACAATTTCAGCGAAGTGTATATAGGATAAACGTACCTCCTGCTCCCCACACTGGGTTGTTGAAATCATACTTTTTGATGTCGTCATACCACATCTTACTGACTTCTTCGCCTGGAGGGTAACAAAAGGACGAGTAGACATTTAAAACGTAGGTACAAATCAACTTGAATGGGGACCATAAGCAGCAAGGGGTATGGCACAGATATGTCAGTCCGTACAGCTTTGATTTTATCCGATTGTCAGTTTTTTGGCTACCGACTTACAGCTTACAGAAACAGACAACTGAATAAAGAACAAATGTTTTGTATTATCTCACATTTTTCATCTTTATTGAGGATGTATAAAAAGATAACTTTGAATACGGTGACCCGAAGTTGCTTTAAATAAGGAATTTCAAATAAAGGGCGTTTTGTAAAAGTTTAGGAGACAAAATAGAACGTGCATCATTGATCAAGATCAATCAGGCGCTGACAACGCCTAAAGTTAATATTTACAGACAAAAGACGATATCCTGACACAGTCAATAAAAAGGTTGCTGCGTAAAGACTAGAGTTCTTATTGATTCCCGCGATACTTTTAGGGACGAACGAATGAAAGGTCTATCGAATTTATGTTATAGGCATAATTACGCGCGCACGATTTGCACATAAATGTACAAACTGAACAAAACCCTTCAACTTTTTAGGGCACTTTACACAGCATGTATCATTTGTAAGCCCTGTATATTTACTGAGCTTATTTCGTGGCTCAATCGCCGTGTGATGACTGTCATGTTTATGAGTGGCAGCGTCTTTCGCTGTGATGTAATCGAGGTTGTACTTGACATGATTTGCTGAAAACTTCCAATGCTCAAATCTCTGAATAGGCAAACACAAAGCCATCCTTTTAGTTAGGTCTCGTTCTGTGTCCGTTTTGTGTTCTCTGAAAAGCCGCTGACAAATGACTTGATGACGTAACGTTGTAAAGTCATCGACAATAACTTATACTTGGATACATATGTATCACTTAATGCAGAAAAGAATGGTAGCGGACATTGCCATGGCGTCAGACAGAATATTTGCTAATATATCGTTATGAATATTTGTAAAAGAGGTGTAAAAATATAAAAACATGACAATTTTCAATATGGTAAGAACAAAGGCAAGATGAACTAACCAGACATATCGTAGTCTCCGCTGCCGGCTCCAAAGCCTACGTTTTCACCGTATCCAGCAGTGTCGCTGTGTGCAAGTCGGCCCTGCCTAGCCAGGTGATCGGCCCACTTCTGTGAATGCTTACTGATGGTGGCCGAGTACGTCATCGGCTTGACTCCGTGCAGAGCGCGATACCTGTTCTGGGCATCCAAGGCTTCCTTCTCGAAATCGTTCATATTCGGTTTTTGAGTCGGTGTCGTTAAATTCCCTGGCGTTGAAATCGCAACGACGCGCTCTGTTTTTTTAACTGTTGCTGTAAAAACACAACATACAAAATGGGTGATATACTAAACGCTTCGAGTTATGAGGTTGATGTACACAGGCCTAAAATGTAATATTTCGTGTTGTATACTACTTAACGGGTCACGCCCACGTTTGATACAGCGAGAACGTTCAGCCGAAATATCGAATCTCGCCCACGGTAGACGTAAATCAGACAAGCTATGCGATTCATTTCGGAAGAAAACGCAGCATTGCTACCTGAGATGGTCTCTCCTCAACGCCACTGTGGTTGGCCGAACGGGATGACCTCCGCAGCTGTAGTGAAATCCTTCTCCGCCGCCTTCACTGTAAAACATAATTTTGTGGGTTGTATTCAGCACGGGGGTGCCATCCTCCATCTCCATTTCTCCCTGAATATCTGTCACCATCACATGCCTAGGAAATGAGAGTGAATGGATTTTAAAAACTGCACTATTATGTGTATAACAGCATACTCCGCAGAAAATAATCAAAATCGAAAAGGGTGACATTCCCTACCTTACCTGGCTGTTCAGCTCTATAGCAAAGGTTGAAGATTGATGCTTGGAAATGCCACAGTAAAGTGAAGGGGCGACCAACCTGGGCAAGGGGTCAAGGGGTTAAATTCCAGATAACCTTTAGCATGCCTTCTTTTTCATGTGTTTTCTCTGTCTGAATAATTTTTGTTCTAAACTGTCTGCGCTTTCGTAGAACCGCAACAAGCACGGCTTAACTGCTGTAAACATCTGCCCTCAAAAGACCTCGCCTACTCATTTGCATAATGCGATTCAACACTCTCATTACATGGTAACGAAGAATCAAAAAGTGTCGAATCCCGCTTCGAACAATGTAAGATCATTTTAAACAACAAGCCGTTTTATTATGTTAGATGATGAACGATAACCTGAGTTACATTCGTGGCTCGGTGAACATTTTCCATCCATCAGGCAGAGGTCACACAGTCGTTCCATAGTGGACTTCGATAAAGGAACAAGCGATCACTGCCTGGCTGCCGATGTAAGGTGAAGTGTTAGGGCTGTACAAACTTGCAAAGTTAAGAGCACTTCTTTCTCTTTCACAACTTTCATCACCCCTTTGTTAGAATTAATGCGCCCGGCAGATGTTTTTGTCAGCCATTGTTATCGGCAACAAAGCAGCGAAAAAACATCACCATTGTGGGGCCCGGGTCAATCTGGACCACTTCGTCGTTGGGCTGAGCTTAAGGGGATTGAAGACAGTTCGCGATCGTTGAAGCGAAAGGTTTGTTTGGTTGGTCAACAAAGCAGCGGTTGTAAGGGTCATTTTTTTATCTTTTTAAGCGGGGGTCGGACTCTAAGGTTAGAACCCCATAAACTGTATCTTTTTACAATTTTTTCGATTAAAAGATGGTTTTAAATGAAAAAAAAAAAAATTACCGGCAAGTTAAAATGCCTACCGAAGTGTGGCCACGGAACGTTTTTCGAACATTGACGACGAACCTACAACGTAGATTTCAACAACTAAATAATTTTCAACTTGCAACATATATATATTGCGAGCAAGTACATAGACACTACGATCGAATCAACTGACATGAATTGAAATAGCGGAATTTCAAAAGACAAGACGACTTCAAAACGGGAACCAAAAACATCTCTCTGAAGACTGGCTGGTATTTTTGGAGGTGAGAAAAATGCAGAGAAATACAGATAACGGGGCTTGAAAGCTTGGCAGTCGATAACAGGACAATCCGTTGTGAAGTCGAAACAGTCTCGCCGGTTTTGTGTTTGGAACCGTCCCTGGTTTCAGCAGACTGGTACCTTGGTAATTCATTGCTTTGCTGAGATGGATCTGTAATTCAATGAATACAAGGCAATAAACCTCGCAGCTTGCTGTGAAAATGGATGGTTTCCTTCAGCTGACCTTGTGATTCCCAAACCATGTTTCGCCGAGAGTTAAGGTACAATGCGCCTCGGGGACAAATACTCGGACTCTTTTCTAATCTGCCACCTGGGGGGGGGGGCTCATTTTAAAATTCTTTAAGTAAGAAAACAACCACTGTCTTAGTTTTTTAAAATTCGAAAAATGCATTTTTCCCCGCATCGAGTAGTGACAGGGATGGCGGCCATTTTGAATTTCAAATATCGGTTACTGTTGGACAATTTGTTTCTCTAGTACCAAACTTTGCGCTCTGACCCCAGATTTTTATTCTCGATTTGGTTAACGAATGATTGAATGTTTCATTGAAGAAAATTTCAGCAAAACTATTTTAGTTTTTCACTTTCGAGGCGCTTACAACCTTAACACATAACTCACAGCAAAAAGTCACAGAGATTTCCAAGTGATAGATGTCTTACAAAGGAAAAAATCTAAAAACAACACACTAGCGACAAGACCTAGGTCATATCAACAAGTCTCGTTAAAAACCGACCTTACCTGAACTCAATACCTTCACAGTGTCAGGCTCATTCGCTGTAAACAACATTTATGCCTATAATTTAGATTTTATTGCCGAAAGTTTTAGATCGACTGGAGTGTAGGATGAAATGAAAGAGACACCGATATCCGAAACCAAACGTCTCTGATAGAATTGTCCACATTATCAGTATCTTATATGGGATACATACGTGGGCATATGGACCGATGTGTGTCCGTATTTGGAATATCTGCCCGGTCGAACACTTAGTATTCGGCAACCTGTCGAGGACAATTACGACGCTGACCCCATTCTCAGGTTTATTATTGACCCTGCACTCAATCGTCGATTGGCATTCCTCTAGGCAGGTCACGAATGGCATTCAAATAAACAATAAAAGAATGTAGCCAAAAAAAAGTAAGAAGAAAAACCTCGTATATCGGCTGCACACAAGCGTAGACAGTTCAACAAAGCAGTTTGCTTCGACGGAGTTTCATTGAGTTATATCAATATTTTCAAAGTTCAAATGAAGATCGATTTTGATGCAAAGGGGTAGCATTTATGACTCAAAGATGAAGTGGAAACTATCGATGCTGGTTTATTGAATAAAATGTGCCTTTCTTGAGAGAAATCCGTCTCCGAACTCGTCGATGTGTGTATCACGGCCATTTTGCTTTCTAATATATACAGAGACATCCGCGCCGTGTATTGAAACACAACGTCTGATATATACACACATCCATCCATCCATCCATCAATCCATCCATCCATCCATCCATCCATCCATCCATCCATCCATCCATCCATCCATCCATCCATCCATACATACATACATACATACATACATACATACGAGT
>LD351014.1:50240-68613 GCA_001465055.1 Ptychodera flava
TACTGATCAAGTATGTAAGGTAAAATGTTATAAATACATCATTTGTGCATAAAATCATTCAGATACTGCATTTGTAAATGTTATGCATTACGTTAAAATCATTCAAACTAAATGTCTGTGACGACAAATGTAGTTAAAATTCATTTCCCAGAGATAACCTTTGACATTTCTTAATACTGATAAAAGGAATGCATATTTATGTGCTTCTATGAAAACAAAACAAAACAAAACCAGACAAAACCAAACTTAGCAGGAAGTTCACTGTGCAGACTAGACAAACGAAGGCGAAGATATACTACTTTTATATGCGTATAGAATAATACATAATGTAAAGATTCTTGCGTTAGGACGTGATATATATATATATATATATATATATATATATATATATATATATATATATATATATATATATATATATATTTCAGTGCACAAACTGAACAGGTGTTGAGTTTGAACATAGACTCTAGGGAAATTCTCTAGGCCTATGGTTTAAAGGTACCTAATTAATGTACAAAAACAAGTAATTAAATCCAGGGGTAAATAGAAACGCAAAAAATTAAGTGTTTGCTCCCGCTTACGCTAAAGTACTATCTTTAATAGCAAATGACTTTAAAAGAATTAAAAAAATATCGTTCGCAACACTCATCTTTGCTGCAAATAAAGTGCTATACCTATAACCCTTTTTAACAACTTTGATCGCTATTCAAACCGGGCCTTTAGGACGCCACCAACGACGGTTTTACTTGCAGTCTTCGCAGTAAGGCTGGTCACCTTTCTTGTAGAAAGACTCGCCTTGCAAAAGTTTCTTGCAACCCTACAAGAGAAAAAGCACAAGACAAAGTAAATGGACCAATGTTCAGTACGATCAACTACAGAAATGTGATATTTGTGTGTTCAATTCCGTGCCGTTACTAATACTTGCTTGCACAAGGAAAACATATTCCAAGTCGCCGCTTTTGCAAAAGTTGGGGAGAGAACATGATCGTGACCGGCTGTAACCCCGAATAAGGACAGAATGTGCTTATAATAAGCCCATATCATTATCAAAAACAGACCTAAATTTTATTCATGTATATCAGTCAACAGGATTACGAAAAAGACAACTGAAAAACAGAGACTTCAATATATGTAAGCGAATAACCAAAATGGGGGCGTGTATGTAGTAACCACCTGTTGATTTCAAGACGCTGGTAGAGATCTGTCGATCACTGACTATGTGCAAAGACAATACAAAGTACCGTGCAAGCAGCCATAGTGTTTCATTCGTTTCGTGTATGAAATAGTACGCTCATTTGTTTGATGAGTAATTCGGAAAGACAGAAGATAAGCAAAGTTGCATTCTACGTACTAGGGCATTGAAGCGCCTCTATTATCTTATTAATGTGCTTAAAATAAATATTTGTCCGCAAATTTCGATTGCACATTCAAAACGACGAAGACAACTCCATAGGTGACTGCTGATGTTACAATGAAAACTAGAAACGATTATCAATTACGACAACAGCTAGACATGCAACCTTGACAAAATTTGTCCAAATTTACGCTGTCTCATTAATATGCAAAAAATAAATATTTGTCCGCAAATTTCGATTGCACATTCAAAACGACGAAGACAACTCCATAGGCGACTGCTGATGCTACAATGAAAACTAGAAACGATTATCAATTACGATAAAAGCCAGACCTGCAACCTTGACAAAATTTGTCCAAATTTCCGCTGTTTCTCTCGTGCAGCTATATTTATCAACAGACCTGCCACCGCGAACGGCCACATACTCATTTCGACAGCCTGTACAGTACAACCGTCTCGACTATTTTACTCTGTCGGTAGAATGTGGTTTGGCGACAGTGATTAGGGTCCTTTGAAATTTGTTCAAAACTTTTCAGCTCTGCTGCTTGTGGGGGCTCTTTTGAAACTCTTGGCGTAAACAATTCTTTCCATAGCGTTAATTTTCGAAAATTGTCATTTCCCTCCATAGAGTCAACACAAATATGGCAGCCATTTTGAATTTCAAATATAGGTAAATGTTAGTTAATTTGTTTTTTCAAGTATCAAACTTTGCACGGTGACCCCTGATTTTTAATCTTGATTTGGTGAAACAAAGGTTGAAAGTTTCACTCTGGAATGAGCAAACGTTTGAATTCTTTCATCTCTGAGGCGCATACTAGCTTATCTCGGCCTCCCTCAGTTTTGTGCTACTCTTTCATGGTTTCGGGCACGGTCGCAGAACTCAACATGTTGAGCTCTGCTCCCTTCGACTTACCGCGCATTTGAAACATCCAGGATGCCAGGGATTGTCCAACGCCTCGATCCATCGAGTCTCAATCTTCTCCTTACATCCATGACACTTCTCAGGCTTCTTCTTCCCTCCAAGAAACTTCTTTTCATAATCTTAAGAAAGGAAATTGTCAACAATCTTACAGAGTTAAGGCTTATTATATGAGCAAAAAATGATATAAATACATGCATGCATGCATGGTTGCTTACACACATAGATACATAGATACATAGATACACAAACATACATACATACATACATACATACATACATACATACATACATACATACATACATACATACATACATACATACATACATACATACATACATACATACATACATAGTATATACTGTAGGCTTGACGCTAAATTATTGCCGATGACGTAAGACTAAATTAACCCACCCGCTTTGCAATATGGCTTTCCGTCCTTTGGAACGAATGGTCCATCGAATGGTTTCTTGCATTCAGTGCACACAAAACACTTTGCGTGCCATTTTTGCTCCATGGCGGAGATTATTTCCTGGAAATAACAAGAAAATGTAAGATCTTTACCTCCTCTTTCAACATTTTATGATTTCAAACTGATTATTTATATTGCTATTTACAACTGCGACTTTCAAACAAATCTGACAGTAACTTACGCCACTCACGTCTGAGGGCGCTGTCCTTCGACGACAAGAGCGCGAGGCCACCTGTTACAATTGATCTTGCAACCCGTGACATATTAATAAATTTAAGCTACACGGCTGTAATTCTGTGTTGAGGGAATATCAAAACTGGCGATCTTCATACCTTGCAAATTCATCACGTCGGCTAATCGAGTCATTCGAAAACTTCAGCTGAGTTTTAATACAATATGATAAAGAGACTGTAGTCCTGACTCGCGAGCCATGATCTTCATTTCTTGAGCTAACCTGTCTGTCTTGCATGTGCTTGTTGTGTGCATAGTTTTTGTACACGTGTCTTTCACCAGGTATTAAACTAGATGCCGTGCATATAACGCTCCGTCCAGGTTGCCTGGGAAAGGTGCTTCGGTATCTTTTGAGCAGCTATTACTTCCTGACCTGGTTTCTCATTAATTAAACTTACACCGATTACTGGGTCGTCACATCCTGCGCATTTGGACGCTTCTTTGGTTTTGTAGCAATTTTCGCAAAAACACCTTCCGTCCTTGGTTTCATAGTACCGGGTAATCTCGTTGTTGCAGCCGGAACATTTGATTGGACCACTGCAGGAAATAAAGGAAGTTGTAAAAGAGTTGATATATCAAATGTGGTAGACTTGTTGTAAGAGAAAAATGAAAAAGCTATATAATCTAACTTTGTGTATTGTGATCCAAGAATATAATATCAGTCTAGGTACATCAAATAAAACACTTTTGGAAAGTAAAACTACTGTATAAAATCCAAACTGAGGTCTTGGAGCTACCTCTCGCGAGATTTCCGTACTCGAATAGGTGGACGCGAAAACTGCATCTTCACTACAGTGTTGTTTTCTTGTTGAAATCGAACCGTTAGATCTGAACACAGCAAACTAAATCTTTAGATGAGTGAGTTAAACATGGAGCAGGCTTTTATTCGATGTCGACATAACCCATCCTGTGTACTACAGACCAGAAGGTTTCGCTGCGGACGTACGGTACGAGTCGGTGTTGAAGGGAAACCGTCATCGGAACTGCGCTTGTGCGAGTTTCTTGTTAAATTTTACAAACAATGTATTTCGTGCACGATATCTAGATACACCTCATCATCAAAGCTGCAACGTTTAAATTATACGATGTAGGTTATGACAGACATGTTTAACTTTTATCTGACACCATTACACCTTGGATACAGTGTTTACATTGGCCGTATGCGTCCCATACGACCTTTGAGCGCAGTTCCGATCACTGTATGGATATTCCCTTTAATATGTGATGCACACCGGGGGCAGGTTTTTCACTCTCGAGATTTTACAACACCGTGACTTTTCTGACTTTCTTCTCGTGTTGACTGATATTGAATTCTATTGAGTATATGACGTGTTCACCGTCTTGTTTCTGTGACGCTTGAAAATTTTAACTTTTGCCCGTAGAGTAGACTGACCTCCCGCCCCTCACCCCTACCCCTCCCCCGTCCGTCGTTTGGCTTTTCTCGGCAGCAGTTACAGGCCGAGGGACAGCCTACCACTAACGCGGCCACTTCTGAAGTTTATTTCTTCAATTTATTGTGTTTTGATGATATTGATATGACCACAGATTTGGAGCAAGTCTACCCGTACTAGTTACAAATATAGCCCAGCTGTGGCGGTCCCTTTGTTATTTATCTATGTAACCCCTAATGTTTGCCCGGTGACCCGTGATTTTGATTATCCATCATGGAAGAGATGGTTTAACAGTTCCCTGAGGAAAGTCTGAGCAAACATTTAATATTTTCTCTTTCGAAGCGCGCACTCTTTTTAGGCCCCGCGAACTAAAACTTTGCGTATATTTGTGTTTCACGAGATCAAATTGCAACCTCCCTTCCTTCATATCCACGAATTAAACACATTGAACTTTATCAAAGCGGACTTGTCTCCCCAAGTGTTCCATCTGTGTGTGATTGATAAGGCCAAAAAACATTATGTGTCTTTACGTTGGCATACCTTCCAAGGATGTGCAAAAATTCTGTTCAGAGGGATTTTAATGGGGAAGTTCTGGTAACCGAAAACACATAGTTTTTATTTAACCTAAATCAAATCTAATTTTAACTGTCATTTTCGATGCAGTATATCATAACAGCTATAGCGGCGCATACATAAAAGCTTCACCAAACTATAAAATTTTACTGCAATTTTTTTTGTAAATAAAGAAGGTCAGCTTATCCGAACTGCTTTTCGCGCGCCTAGCGATTTAGGGCGCACCAAATGAAATTATTCAGTTGTAAAACATTATATATATAGAACACCTGTACATTACAATTTGAATTAATTACACGCAGGAAGTAGGGTGATTTGACCTAACCATAGATTAAATGAACTTATGAGTATATGTAAGTTTCAATCTATCAGTACAAAATATATAATTTTTTTCAAAACGTCGTCACCCAAAAGTCGCACACAAAGACGAACTCTTGGACCACAAAGTTCCTGAAGACAGATTTTACACATTTTGCTTACGTTTTCTTTCCCTCGCTTGGCTGACTGCCACCTCCTCCGCCGCCGCCGCCGCCGGCACTCGCTGGTTGGACATCAGCAGGGTTGGCAGACCTGAAAGTATGAATAATGTGAGATGGGACTGGGAATTGAATCCTCAGTGAGTTGTCTGGCCATGAATTTTATAGGATCCGAAAATTGCACACCATCAACAGAATAAATTCACACTGAAGATCGGAGGAAGCGATGTAGCCAAACGTTCTAAGAACTTTCCGCAGATTTTGACCATAAAAACTTTCTACAAGTGTGTATGACATTAAAATGCAGAATGCAACTTCAGGACAGATATTCGGACTCTCAAAGTTTATTTTTAGTCAAGTGAAGGGGGATTCATTTTGAAGTTCAAAGAGCAAAATAAAGTTTTCACCGACTTATATTGGGAAAATCGAAAATTGCATATTTCTCCGTAGAGTTAACACAAGGATGGCAGCCATTTTTAAATTACAAATATCAGTAGATATTGGTAATTTGTTTGTCTCGTATCAAATTTTGTCGGGTGAACCCTGATTTTCATTCTTATAATTTCGAAGGAGATTGGTTTGAAGTTGAAGTTTGACAAAAAGGTTAAGTGCTCTCATTTTCGAGGCTTACCCTTTAAGGACATTGGCAGCGAAGTCGCGAAGCATGTTGCCAGGCGGAGAATAATTAGCGACTATAAAAATTCGTCCATCTTTACTCTTCGCTTTACCCATACCAAACTCTGTTGTGCTCTTCCAGACAACCTGAGTAAAGTGACCTTGTTGAGACAAACAAACAAATGCACGCGTGTTACTGAGTATGCAGAGATTAGACCGAGCACTCGCAGTTGGTGCAGATTACTAACAATTTTGGAAGTGTGTTAATAGGTGTGCGTAACTATAGTTGCAATGTCACTGTTGTTTCCGCGAAGAGAAAAAAATGACAGACAAAAGATAACAATTATTCCGTAATTTAAAAAAATGTTCATGCAAAAATTGAAGGAGAGTCGTTTTTCAGTTGCGCCTTTAAAGGTATACTGTCACCTGTTCCAATTTTGCCACCGTTACCATGGAATTTCTAACCAATCACAGATTTTAAGCGGGTGGCTGCTTTTTTGAAACAGCGCCCTCACGTGGGCATTTTGAATACCAAGGAACGCCCCTTTGACCGTATATGGGCATATTTAGATTACAGGTGACTGTATACCTTAAAATTCGATAAAAGAAAAGCAATGGTGGTTTTCCTGGTTAGACAAGTTTTAGATATAGCAGTGCAAGCTTCGGTCATGAAAGTCAATATTGAAATATTGGACATTTTATGGCGGTTTCACTGTGGCGTTTTTATGATGTTATTGTCAGTTTTTCCTCAAGCTGTCAGGGTTAAAGAGCATGCATTATTATTTTATGTCAATTTTGCATTGTAAGAGGAAATCACGCACCACCCTGTTGGATTATCAATTATGCACACACAGTACATCAAGAGATAAGCTTTGAGTGGTGACAAGCAACACCTCGATGGGCAAATTAATTATGACGTAACACCCAACCTATAGCAGTAAGAAAAACCACAGACTTCAGCTTACATGAAGTCTTGACCGAAACACGTAAAATTCTACGAACAGCATATGCTGTCAGAACACCATGAACCCACTGAAGCCATTCAACAGAACGTGCTTGGCGCTAGGGGGTGGGGGCAGTAACCCGTCAAAAATGTACACTTTTGCAAACGTGCTTGGTGTACATTGTCCAGTATGGCAAAACATTGATGATACTCCGTGTGTCAATGGGGCCTCATCATCATAATCTTGTCGCCAACAATCATCGAATCACAAGGTCAGCAAATATTCAAAGAGAATTATATAATCAAGCTCTTTCAGGTTGATGGGGAAAAGCAGTGATAATTGCGTACATCTTACCTATTCCTGATTTGAACCCAGGGTTATTAAAATCATAATCTCTTATCTCACTGTACCAGTTTTCAGTCGCTTGTTTCGCTAAAAATGAAAAAAAAAATAAAACTGACGAAAGTGAAACTTAAAGGTACAACAGCGGTAACGAGTGGTGATGTTGTAATTTTATTTGTGCTGCACAGCTAATATAGGCTTTCTTGTTCTTCTGCCATTGTAATGTAATGTATGGGCTTTGCTAACACGAGATGTTTACAATCTGTTGGGACTGAGGTATAGCATGTAATATGGTTGTTGAACGATCTCACGGTGGGTCTGAGGACAAAGATATTCTAGCCTGGACTGAAATTTTGATGCCAAACGTAAGATAGGGCATTGTACTCATACCAGACTGATTCCTAAGCAAATAACTCGCCATTTCGACATAGTTTTGGGAGTAGAACAAGAAACGGTAATTTTACAAACAGAATAAAAATACATGGTCAATGTTTCAAAAATTACAGCTAACGGAGCTTTGTAAGGTCACCCGGGTGTTTCCCATTTGACAATAAAAACAGTACGGTCGTAACCCACGTGCACGTGTTTATTGTCGATTTAAATATATATGGTGGGTATGATTAAAAATGGACACATTAATTATATGGAAACGACCGAACAAGCAAACTGTGCAATATGGCACAGGGAACATCACTGACAAAATTACTTTTCTGTGTATCAAATATCTGTTTTGACAGATTTTATTTAAAAGTGCATTTTTTGTCGGTTTCAACTCGGATAAATTTAGATTCGTTATTGAAAATTTGGGTCAATTTTATGCTCTACAACACGGAGATACTGTGATGACGTAACACCAAGTTACATTACGTATAAAATAAATTTGCACAATTACGGGCATTTATCACGGTGCTGTGGGAAAGAGAAATTTCCAATGATGAAAATAGTTCTTTTGTCTAACTCTCCCTGAATTTGATTCTGTTTTCCATGGGCTGTTACCCACCAGACATGTCGTAGTTTCCACTTCCGTATCCAGTGGCGATGTTTTCGCCGAACTCCCTGTTATTGCTGTGTTGGAACCTGCCGGTCTTGGCCAGATGATCGGCCCACTCCTGAGAGAAGTCGGCGCATTTTTTGGACCAGGTCAACGGTGGCGAGCCGTGCACTGCCCGTAATTTGTTGTGGACCTCGAGGGCTTCTTTATGGAAAGCGTTCATCCTTCAATAAACGGAGAAATGAAAGTTCGTGAATAATGCTTCATTAAAAATTGGCATGTTTGCATCATAACAGCGCCGTGTGCAAGACGGACGTGGGCCATAACAACACCACCAGCAAGAACTCAGCGACCGGGCGCAAAAAGCATGCGCGTACACGCCCCTACTAAACTTACTCGGGGTCTTTGCTTTCTGGCAAAAAAACCCCCGATAGATGCTATAATGAGCATTCAAAAAACACAGGGTAATTGTACACAGAAGGTTTCATCGATTTTGTACATGTGTTGACGAATGGCGACATCTTTTTCAGTCAGTGTCACATGTATTATCCGAAACCAAGTTCCGCGGCATCATGCACTCTCTGAAATACCCGACGCAAATAGTGTTGATACCTTTAATACGTGGCCCTGGAACCGATACATTAAGATGGAACATTATTAACATACATGTAAAAAATGACAGGTCTGCTTTTAAGCAAAATATCGAGATATGTATACACAGATGATATCAAACAGAATGCTTCACGTAAACCGCAGGTGACATTGTGCAACTAAGAACAATAACTGACGAAATTTTATAAAATGGAATTTTGAATTCATAAACTCTGAGAACCAAGGGTCCATGATAAAATGTACCTTAATCCGGCCGTGTTGTTCGGTGTGGCGTTTGCTGTATGTTGCAGGTAAACAGCCTGAGAACACCGGGGGTAGTACCCTGCATTTATAGCCTTGATTATAAATATACTCGGCTTTTTAGAATCGTTTTGTCATAAATTTAGATATTCAGTATTCGCAATCAATTATTCCGAAACAGATTAATAGAATCTGTTCACGTTTCTCAATGGTGAAAGTTTCTGATGGTAAGCGAAAAATAAATACTGCATGAATAACATAGCGGTTGACCCCTCAATAAGGTCAATATTCTAACGACCCGCGAGAACTGTACGTAATTCTCGCGTAGTTACGTAATCAAAATTCGATGACGAACGACCTCGCCACAATAGAATTAGTGAATGCGTTATCGATCCTTTCTTTTAGATTTCAGCGGGTTTTTTTTGCATCGCAAAAAATGGTACTCATCCAGGGAAAAAAATTACATTCAGCTTCTAAATTAAGATGAACGCATCTCAAATAAGGCTACTTATAATGAATCTGCGATTTACATATGCGAGCAGCGTTCATTTTAAAACACGCGTGGGTGTTGGGGTCGTTGCGCAGGAGACGACACCTAGCGTTGAAATGGACACGGCCTTCAGAGCATTGTTTGCAGGCTGACACATGCAAGGAAATCAAGTTCAATTGCAATTTAAACATTTAATCAAGCGCGTCATTCACTCCCTGACCCTCAAACAAATTTACTCCTTCGTCTCTTTATCAGGTGTGTGCATTGTAGCTTTTTGATTGTGTTCACACCTGTGACTGTATTACCAGATGTTGTTTGAATCATTGAGGTGAAGCATGCATGCATTATCAATCAATCAATCAATCAATCAATCAATCAATCAATCAATCGATTGATTGCTCCTGTGTCCTTAACAAGCTCTGCTTCAGTGTAGTGACCAGTGGAGCGGTTCTATCCTGTTGTGTGTTGACGTGCTAACAAGAACAGAGACAAAGCAGTAAAAGTCACCCTGCCTGTCAGTTCAACAAAAGCGCACAATAGTATTAGAATGATCCGTTATCAGCTTGGACCTGTTTCGAAACTTCGCAAAATTACGACCCTGTGAGGGTACATTAGCAGGGTACGTACTAGCTGTAATAGTATAGCCGACAAAGAAACCAGGATCCTTCTTCAGGACCTTGCCCTGATCACACGAATCATGGGTCAAGCAAGCTATGTAGGGCATGGTCGCACGATTTAATGGTAATTCATAATCGGT
The DNA here is from genome assembly GCA_001465055.1 of Ptychodera flava. NCBI lineage: Eukaryota > Metazoa > Hemichordata > Enteropneusta > Ptychoderidae > Ptychodera > Ptychodera flava. The sequence continues at coordinate 60,649 of LD351014.1, forward strand.
ACAGTCCTGTTTGTTTTGCCTCAACCGTTATTTAACGTTCCACCATGATTGCAAACTGTATCGTTGCCAAGCAAACAATAGTATATAACTGTCCGACCCACTGCCATGCACGCAGTCCCTGGTGAACGGACGTCATTTTGCATTTGCACCGACCATGTCCAGTTGTGTTGCTGATATGGAAACCGTAAAAAAAGTGGTCACATTACGAATATTGACTGGACATAGGCAGACTTCAGGTGTTTACTTCGATAAAGACTGACCAACGTCAACACAACGTCAATAGTGAGCTCATTAAACTGCACTCTGGCGTGGGGGATGTTGAGCCGGGCAATGGATAAATGACTTGAGTGTGCCAAATCCGATTTGGAAAATTTCAAACAACTTCGAAGATTTTGTGATTATGAACCAACTTACAGCTAAAAACTTTGACCGGGGACCGCAGTTTTCTTTATGACAACGAAATTTAGGTCGATTGCACTTATCTTTCTCGATATCGAAAATTCCTATGCATTCTGGCAACAGCGTCCACCCAATATTGACAGGTATAAACTGATAAAGAAGTAGCACGCCCATTCTGTCGATTTAGTCCTTCTCCCAAATCCGTTCGAATGAACGCGAAGGGAATTCGCCTCTCCGATATAGCAGCGTTCAAAGTGAGCAACTTATCAAACTGTAATAACATTTAAGCAGACGATTTCATCCTTGCCAAACAACTTTCACGTTTCAATGAGCCCCGGCCCCAGTCCTGCTGATCGTATACACTATAAAAAGCAATTGTAACGCTTATTATGTATTGCCGTTCTTCTATTGTAACGAAAATAACAATAGAGATGTGAAATTGTAACGATCACCACAATAGAATTGACACATATGCAGGGTATTATGGTCAGGCCACGGGGACCTGCATCATTATCACTCAGAGGAGGTCAAATCGGGGTCATCATTGCCTGCTCTATCACAACTCGACTCTTGAAGGGCAATCCTCGTGCTTTGCAAATTCACTTTGAGTATACAGGTGGCTCCTGACTGTCGCTATAAGGCGTGACGTCGCATTTTTTTTATTTTAATTTATGATGTTACATTTGTCACTCGAAATTCTTACTGGTCTTAAAATGTCAAGTTCCCTTCGCAACGGCAAGTAGATCTAAATCCTCCGAGGAAGAAGGTGACTTTGATATTAGTTGTTGCAATTTACTCACCGAACTGGACGTATTTGTCGTCTGATAACAATCTCCCCTAGAGGGAGGGACACTCAACCCCGATTTAGTTCTTACTACAAAGCATAAAATGTACAACTTTTCGTAAAATTGGGGATCAAATGTCTACATCTAGCTAAAATTCTGGTATCAAAACTTAAAATTTTCTTCAAAATGATGGGTCTGCTAAAACTGTCCCTGAGGCAAAAAAACAAGGGTCAAATCTGGTCTACATTTTATCAAATTTCTTTGGTAAAATGTCTTCTGGGGCGAAAAGGTGGCGGGAGAGGCCAAAATCATGGTACATATGTGTAGACCCTCCCCATGACAAAATTCCCCTAGGGTCGTCCTGTCAAGTATAAGATCGCTGGCTTTCGTACCTCGCTCGTTGTGTGAGAGCAAAGTGGCAAGATTATTTTGTTGCTGCGGAAACAACGATCTTAGTATGTAATTGCAACAATATTAGAGGTTAAACACAGTACTAGTAGGCAGATAGCGTAAGCTATAACACCATGAGAATCTAAAAACGACCTTTCTGTAACTAGATAGACATTTTGTTGGGTGATCTCATGGAGAGATAAACAAAAAGAGTAGAAATTGTACAAATTCGGACTGACTATCCATTCAAGGTAGAATGCACTTCGGGGACAGATATTTTGAATTTTTCAACTCTATTATGATCTACCACTTGTGAGTGTTCATTTTGAAGCTCTTTGAGTAAGAAAAACGTTAACTGTCTTCATGATTTTAAATCGAAAATTTTATGTTTTTCCATAGAGTTAACACAGGAATGGCGGCCATTTTGAATTTCGAATATCGGTAAATCTTTTGACCCCTGATTTTGATTTTTGATTTTGAAAGTGAATGGTTGAAAGTTGTCTCTAGGAAAATTTGAGCGAAAGTTTAAGTCTTTTACTTTCGAGGCGCATACTACCTTAAGGACGGACTTGACAGACTGCAGTAGCCTAATGTTTTTTTTTTATGGTAGCCTGGTGATCAGTACAGCCGCAAGGTAACCATAAGGTGTTACATTATACAACTACTACAAATATGTAGCATGTAGCATTGAGAATTAACGCTCTGCCGATAATTTTGACCCACGGATGGACATGTTGTGACAGGATCGGAGTTCTTTTTTGTTTTGATGTTTGCCAAACCATGCCAAGTTCTCAGGAGTTCTCCTAGACCCGTCATCCCATGTCAGACCCAACGCATGTCCACTCTTGGAGTTCTGTCACGAGCCTTCAGTTCGGTTGACAAAGTGGCTGAATGCATAATGTGACACCAGTACAGGTATCAGGCAACATGCGTATGGCAACTTGACAACATTACAGTTCTGCACTTGGTAACTGTTACTTAACCTGTACGACCCCACAGTGTGTGTCATATTGACTTTTCTGACAAAAAGAAGAAAAAACCGAAAAAAAGATAAGACCAAAACTTAAGCAGAAAGAACAATACCACCATTTAGTGGAACATTACCGTAAGGCATAAAACAGTCGGAACTGGAGTCCGGTACGAGTGTTTAGGCTAACTAAAATAATTGCACTGTGTTCCCTGTTACCCGACCTACATTATTTCAAACCCCCGAACCCGAAATATTTTTCTCGTTTTCAAAAATCACACATGTTTTTTCTGAATGTTGCTGTTTTTGATGGGTCACACTGAAATAAATATAAAAAAATATAGAAAGTTTCCGGCCGACCTACCCTATTTCCTGATGGAAGAACGCGCCTCGGGGACAGATATTCGGACTCTCAAACTTTTACGATTCATTTCTGATATACCACTTGTAGGGGTTCATTTTAAAGCTCTTTTAAATTAGAAAACTTTTCACCGGCTTAGTTTTTCGAAAATCGAAAATTTTATTTTCCTCATAGAATTAACACAGAGATGGCGGCCATTTTGAATTTCAAATATCGGTAAATCTTGGGTAATTTGTTTCTCTAGTACCAAAATTTGCACGGTGACCCCGATTTTTATTCTTGGTTTTGAAAGAGAATGGTTTAAAGGTTCCTCAAGGAAAGTTTGAGTAAAAGTTTAAGTCTTTCACTTTCGAGGCGCATACAACCTTAAGGGAGAGACACGATATTATTTTTTTACTTACGCCTTATCGGATGTAAGAACAAATGAGCAAAGGTATAGGACTTTTCTCTCGTTGCTTCGTTATATGACGATGTCTTTTCGTGCTAAATTACTTTTTTCGATCAAACCTCATTCGAACACAAATATTCTCCGATTACTGTTTACATATCGGGTCAAGGAACTACCTGTAGGTCACCGGGCCTATCAGCCTTATATATTATGATAACACGTTAATTCGATAATTTTTACAAGGCAGTTGATCAAGATAGGCCTAAATTTGTTGACCCTGTCTCTATCAAGTGGATATCTCCGCACAACATTGGTTATCTTTTAACACCCAAGACCTCGTGTGAAGGATGTCTGGAAGGGAAATGATTAGACGTGTAGGACGGAATCACCAAACGGGGCGAATTTCTTGTTTTCTGCTTATGCCTCCTAAAAACTGTGTCTGACGTCCTATTGGGCGTCCTTTATATCCAAATTATAATACACTAGATAACAACCAACTTACCTATACCTGCTCCGCGGAAAAGAACCTTTACCAAATGGCGGTACACGTGCATTCTAGTACAAAGTCACATAGCACACCCACATTTTACACTTCAAACTGCCATGAAGGTATGTTCAATATACAACTCCTCGGCTTCACGAAAATTAAGATGGATTGCGGGGTTAAACACATACACACCCTAATAGCGACGTCAACTTACCGCAAACATAGTGACGGTACAGTAACTTCCACCTCTCCCCATTCCGAACTCCACCTAGTGATTTATGAAAATGTGACACACCTTTGACTGGCAAGCAAATCTGCTGTATAAGTCCAACAACCTGACCTTAATGTCGGCATAGGAGACCTGCACAGCATTGGTGTCACCATGCATTCAGTACTGTATGGGAAACAAGCCATCGTCGATGACACAGTCCCCTTTTGTTAATAGGTACTTTGATTACAAGTCCTCAAAGAGGACAGAGTCCTGTTCATTAATTGCTATACAGATGGGGCTTAATGGTTGAGAATGAGTTTGTAGTACAGTTATAATTCAACTGTTGAATTGAACAAGCGATATCTGAAGACAGTATTGATGGCAATTTACAAAACTTTATGGCAGTGACAGCCATACAAAACTAAATAGCTCAGTGGAATGAGGTGTATCAACGTGCCACATACAATCATGTATGCGAGGCGTTTTTAAAATTATGACCACGGTACAAGCAGCATCCGATAACTTGCTATTAATATACAAATAAAACATTGCCACCTATAAGCTCGGCGTCGCTGATAGCAGAGCGAAACAAAAAGTAGCCATACATTTGTGGGACAAAAACTTTGGATAAAGTTTGTGCAAGGTACCTATATACCAAATATCAAGGCAATGTGGCTTGAACACCTCAAATATTGAGACGGTTGCAAGCTAATGTGGGGTCACTGGGTGTAAAATGTGTGCATCGTTGATAGTGGTGGCCATATTGGATCATATCACAAAACAAATTAATGTGCACACGTATGGCATAGATTAATGGTCAGCGGGCTTGTATACATTAATCTGTATACATTAATGATAACACGATAATTCGATAAATTTTACAAGGTAGTTGGTCGAGATAGGCCTAAATTTGTTGATCCTGTCTTTATCAAGTAGATATCTCCGCATATCATTGGTTATCTTTTAACACCAAAGACCTCCCATGAAGGATGTCTGGAAGTTGAATTATTGGACGTAGAGGACGGAATCACCAAACGGGGCGAATTTCTGGTTTATTGCTCATGCCTCCTAACAACTGTGTGTGACGTCCTATTGGTCGTCCTTGATATCCAAATTACAGAACACTAGGTAACAACCGACTTACCTATAAGCTTACCTGCTCCGCGGCAAAGCACCTCTACCAAATGGCGGTACGCGTGCGTTCTAGTACAAAGTCACACATGCATGGCACACCCAACATGTTGCACTTCAAACTGCCATGCGGGTATGTTCAATATACAACTCCTCGGCTCCACGGAAATCAGGAAAGATCGTGGTCTAAAACACACACATATCCTTAGCGACGTCAACTCACCGTAAACATAGTTATCGTTCCGTTACTTCCGATGTCAAACTCTCCCGATTCCGAACCCCACCTAGTGATTTATAAACAATGTGACACCTTTGACTGGGAAGCAAATCTGCTGTATCAGTACACCAACCTGACCTTAAAAAATATCGGCATTAGGAGACCTATACACAACATTTGTGTGTCGCCATACATTCAGTTATGCATGGGAAATGAATACAGCGCTATACACAAGACGGAAGTTCAATACATTACAAAGAATACAAAACTACGGAGGACTTTGAAACGTAACACAAAATAAAACAGAACAAAATATCATATCGATTTTTTTAATCCTGTCGTTTTTCTGATAATTTTTGTACTTTGGAGGCAAACATAAATAAACTAATTACATTACCACACACGATAGAACAATGCATTACAATACAAAACAAGACAAGACTAGGGAGGACTTTGAAATGTAACACGGAACAAACCAGAACAAAATATCATATCGATTTTTTATCCTGTCTTGTTTTGTTTTTGTTCTAATAATTTTTGTTCTTAAATAAACTTACACAAATTACATCATCAGATAAGATGGAACACCGTAGATAAATGATCATGTGTATATACGTCATAATCATATCACCGAATGAAAGGGCTGAGATTCGGTTTTCTTCTTGATATTAAACCATTTGAGACGGAGTTCCCAAATGCGTCGACATGAACGCGCTAGTTGTCGGTACGACACATGCAGCCCAGGTGTCCGATGCGACGTTTTTCGTATCCCATAACGCCGTAACGTTCGGCTAGTTGAGAGCCAGAATTACAGTAAATTGAATCTTGGCCACCCAACATAAAATGAGAACGAGGCTGACGTACGTCTATCATTTGATGTTAGCCGGATTATGATCTGATGTTTGAATTAGTGTGACAGTCTGTTAGTTACGTAAATCGACTAACAAGTTTTATGCATTCACCATGTCTGATGTTTTGTCAGCCTGCAGATTGGTTTTGAAGTTATTCAACTTTCTCCTTCCAATCCCAAATAAAAAAAACATCTCAGCTCTATCCAGTAGCGAAACAACATATTTTAAAGCTCGGCACACTTATCAGAAAATGTAAATGATAGTATGTCCATCGACACCGAAGTAGTGACCACATCATCTTCAAGTTGCGACTTCACTGTTCAAGTTCCGCTTTCGGTCCGGCAAACTTCGGAAAAAAAACTATGTCAAATTGTAAATGGTATATTGTCGTGCTTGAATTCTTGATACTGATAGTTTGTTCTGACATTCAAACACGTGAAGATTAATGCCAAGGTTTAGATCAACTTGATTTGCTCAAGTATTAAAATACATGTAGTCCGCTTTGTTCCAAATTTTGGCACTTTGAAATCGATTATGGCAACTTACACACAGCTATGCATTGTCGTTGCTATCGTTTGATCAAAGTTATAAACCCTGTTTCTATTCCATTTTGTACTTCAGTGTTTCTGTGAGCCCAAGATAAGGCCATGGAGGTATAAATTTCTTAATACCTCCATGATAAGACTAATAAATTTTACGCTAGGGCAGAATTGCGTGTTATCAAGCGCCGATAGATGTAGGTGTGGTCAAATCTTTAACATTCTGTAATCTCTTTCCTATCTAAATTCTCCTTGAGCAAAGTTGATGACTCATAGCTTACAGCACCCTATATCGTGACTTTATACGTGTTAATATACGGTGCGGATCAGCAAAGCTAGGTTAGATCTCACAGTGCTTTTTTCCTTTGTGGTGAAAAAGGAATATGCTTGACCATTTTCAGAAACCTGGGTCTCAAAATCAGAAATCTTGGTCTCAAATCAGAAATCTTGATCTCAAACAAGAAAGCTTGTCTAAAAATCAGAAATCAAATCAGAAATCTTATTGCCAAATGAAGGGGGAATAAAGGTACCACGGTGTCCGGAACATTCCCTATCGAAACACGTTGAACTCAACGGAACAACTATGGAGTAACATCAGTGAGACAGAAGTGTGAGACATCGCACATCGAGTGCAAATTATTGCCCAGCTAGTGTTTTGCAAAGTATCAAGAAAAATCTTCTTGTTTCAAAAGCAGAGACAAGTCATGACTTTACTTTGAACAAAAATAATGGGATTGGGACTTTATCGAAATTCCAAAAGTTTATTAGCGTATATATAAATCTCGCCCTGAAACACTTCTTACGGTAAGATTTGCCATCTTTATAGTAGAGTCTACAATAAATATACAGTATCTTTCAAATATGAAGAGCACAGCCGATCTGATATTTTGCGAAGTTATCTGGAAACTGTGAGGCAATTTGTTGGCGCAAACTCATTTTTGTAATTGGATTATTTCCAAACAGTGAATTAGCAACGCAAGGCCGACTCGCAGCGATTTCGAAGCTGTTATCCAATTGGGTGGCTGAATCTTACCAATATAATGAAAACAATACAAATAGACTCCCTAAGTGGCTGTGAATAGTGACAATCGACCAATCAGATATAACCTTGCAAACACGCTGCGAGTCAGCCGCAACGCAATAGCCCTAGCTTTAGACTCCTTAAGTTGCTGTAAATAATGACAATCTACTAATCAGATATAACCTTCCGAGTCGCTGATATTAGTAGTTAGACTTGGT
>LD351014.1:74585-85897 GCA_001465055.1 Ptychodera flava
TTAGCAGGGTGTTTTTGTACTTTTGCCGTGGGGAGGGTTTCCTTGGGGGGGGGGGGGGGGGGGTAACCGATGGATGGAAGTGCAACCGATGGATGTAAGTGCATCGTAGTATCAATAACAGCCATTCATAATTATTGCCCCTCCAAATGTTAATCGTATTCAAAATGCGCTAGCATAACATTTATATGTAAAAGCACCGATGGATACAGTTTCTCAAGCTTTCCTCAACTCAATATCAGAATTTAAGCAAAAATAAACAATCTTTCAGGAAATGAACGCAAAGGTTTCATTTGTCACAATATTAATTAAAAATCACATTTTATAAGGTAATAGGATTTCGTACAATTTTTAGCCTTGGAATAGAAAAAAGTATCGAACCGTAATGTAAATATCAACACTGGCATGTGTTTTCAATTAGTTTGCCACGACGCAAATCGCAAGGGTTTGTTTGTCGTCCGAAACCTGCTTCGTTTCAGTAGTTTAGCTGGTACGCGAAAATAATTGTAAATATCTGTTGCTGGTGGGGCTTTTTAATTTTTGTATGGAACGTCCACAAATTTAGTTCACATCGCCGCGCATGCTGCAGTGAGAAATAACGACGTATGTACTACATTTCCACTCCCTTGTCAAATTTTGAGAAGATGGGGTCAATCATTTGGGAACACGGTGGGTATTTTGATGTGTCGACGTGTGTTAATCGGTTTTTGATTTATATTAAAGTGGAATGCGTCCCAGGAACATTTTAGGACACTCAAATGTTCACAATAATTTTACTGCCCGCTACATACAGCGAAATAATTTGAAAAACTGTATTGTAAGTGGAGTTTTTCATCATATTGTTTTCTATGTATGTCGACAATTTATTTTCCCCTTGTAGTCAACACAAGGATGTGGAGGCGCTTTCGAATATTACCAATAAACTATTCCGTCACTGAAGGAGAGGAGTGTCTTGAAGACGGGTCAATCCCAACCATCTCAATTGTACATAAATCGTACAGATTACCGCTCTAGGTCTTGTTGGAAAAGTATAAAAAAACCTGAAGTCAAAAGCCTGAAGGTTATAGAGCTGGACATTTTAACACTTTCACTGCATTTCATCACTTTGCTGCTAACAGCGAACGATTTTAAAACCCAGTTCAAAAAGAATTTTTGAACCAGAGTGTGGCAGCTCTTTCTGTGTTCCAGGACAAACTTCTTCGAGGAATTTGTAGAAGTGTTAAAAGAAAGATAAAGTGCTATCTCATGTAACACTAATCTATCTTACAGCTCAGCAGAATAACTTAAAATTTCCTACTGTTTCATAAAAAACCAAAAAAAAACCCCAAAAAACAATGGAAGGCTAAAACATGCAAAAATACCTTTGTGAATCGCCAAGCCTTAACAGCTGCTTATATATTATCAATGTACCGTCTAATTTTCATCAAAGTAAAATAATGAGATCTATCTAAATGAGTTATATTTTCCTTAGAATCATAGCTACTCTGGATATTTTTAATAAGAGCCCTATTTATCAATATTTGTGCATATTGTAGTGCCAGGCTCATATACATGAAACCCTCGTATTTTTAAATAAAAATAGCCTTCTACCATCCGGCGGTACAAACAAAGATCGTCCATTTTATTGACGTCGGATACGAGGGTATCTACATCAGATATATGTTGGTCGAAATACTTTTCAACTTTGACAAGCTGACACATTTTACATACAAATTTCGTCGAAAATTATCGCATCACATTTGCATTGAAAAGACATGCAAAACACTTTCCAACACGCATTCAATACAATGTGGTTTTACTTGCAACATGTACATATGGCGAGAGAAAAATATTCCAGTTTTCCATACGTATTTTTAGACCATATGTTGCAGCATTCGTGAAAGTACATCTTTCTATGCATTTTTGTGTGGTTCGTTTCACCAATTTGAAATCAATTGCTTTTTGACTGTAATACATCTCATATTTTGCATTGTTTTCTTATAATTTTAGTTTGTATAACTTTAAATTAGTGTTATTGAAATTATTGCCACCGATTTACGGTCATTAAACATAAATATCTATTTACAAGTTACTATGCTGTAGGACCGATATCAGGAGCAAATGTTCTTGGCAGACATGGCGTCGACTTCGGAGGAATAACTAACTTCAGCAAAGTTACGAATAGCCGCCAGGCAGCCACATTGGAACGAAACAAGTTGATGCGCAAATGTGCGTGGTTCATCGTGGAATAGCGTTGAGCCAAGGTTTAATGAATACGGTTCGGTCATGTCTTCGTAATGGAAGAATTCATAACAAACGGTTGCCGGGAAGCCTCATTGGAACGTATCGCAAGAACAAATTGACGTTCACAGTCTTTGCAGTGCCCTGCTTGTCGCCGGCACTGTCGCCTGGACCCATCGCGCAGTGTTTTAATCGGACAGTCTCCAAGTTGATGCCATTTCTAGGGGGATGGGCATCAATTGGAGGCAAACCACAATACAACCACCTAACAGCATGAGCTGTTAACAAAGCTGTTCATGAACAAAGTGTTCATAAGTGATCCCTCTGCAGGCTAGCGGGATTTTTTTGTATAGAAGTGTCGCTGCACGTTCGAAATATTTTTGCCCACTCTTTCAAGAGACGAGACGAGAAGAGAGGGGCTACAGAGAATGTGACCGGCTTGGTCCCCCAACACATAAAACCCTTATTGAGAACCATTTTACGAAACTGTAGAAACCTCGATCGCTAACAATAACTTTAAGGTAGTATGCACCTCGAAAGTGAGAGACTTAAAATAAATATGCTCAAACTTCCGTCAATGAAACTTTTAATCATTGTCTTACCAAATCAAGAATAAAAATCAGGGCGAGTGTGTGTCGCATATCATACATGTGATTGTGTGACAAACTCGCGAAGCACATATGAGAAGAGCGATAAGCTGACGCCCGACATTGAAACACCATGTTCAGTTCCCTTTTCATAATATTTCTTTCATCGGGATTTGGACGAGAAGAGGATAAAAAATCCACCACGTTTACCAAAGTTTCCGGCTGATGTGAAAAAAGTAGGTTGAAGTAATTGAATCAATTTAACCACAAATTTAATTTAAAACAAACACCGGATGTTTGCTTTGTTCATTAAGTGTTTGCCTTTCCAGGAGACGGCTTAATTATCATCACCGTCACCCAGGGGACGATTTGTTGAAATTGTAAAATAACAGCGTTGTTGTGGTTCCGACGGAAAATAGCAACGTTGTATCGGTTCCTCGCTATGTAGTTCACATTCGGTCAACCAGCTCGACTGAAGGATGAAATACCCATTAGTGCGGTTAAGACATAGATACGACTCTCCCCACCATGTGTTAGGAGACACAGAATATTTGTCAAACGTTTGTGAGGCAGGAAGTCTCCTTTTGTGCTGGCTGCGACACAAAAAAGATGGGAAAACATTAATTCAGAGATTATTTTAGTTTAGGACTGACTGCTTGCCATATATGATGTGTATCGGAGCGTTCCGGACAGAATCGCAGGGGTCGACACACTGAGGGCGCTTTAAGATGGTTTACTCCACTTCCAACACTGGTGGCGTTTCACTGCCCAGCCACCCTCGCCAACTGCTTTTGTAATCTCGCCTCAATCACTTTGGAAGACTCATGTTGGAAGATTGCGGCAAAAATTAGCATTTGGCTAAATTTTGATATTATAAATGCACAGTCATCGTGTAATTTGAAATATCGTACCCGACAAATCTTCTTTGTTTTGCCACCGAAAGTGTTTCAAGAAAGTTGGACAGTTGTGCTCACTCATCAAATTTTATGTGGTTTGCATCTTTTACAGGACGCCGCCACAGATTGGAGTGTGATTGTCCGCATATCTGCCGAGTGAGGGTGTACACACACTTGTATTTTATGGAACGCACTACAGAGGAGCCACAGATGGCGATGCAAACAATACAGAAAATTGTCGCTGAACAAACCCACGACATGCATCTTTGTAACCAGATATGAACTGTAAATGCTCACGTGTTTCATTATTAATGAAGTTATGTGTAAATTTGAACCTTTGCCACATGTTTGCAACTTTATTGAAATTATTATGATCAACATAATGAACAATAATCACCGCTGATTAATTCTAAAAGGTCATGAAGTATACAAACATGTAATTAGCTGAAATAAAAATATTAAAGTTATTTGACTGCTGTTATTGTATCACCACTTTATATAGCAAGGGTAATTAATGTTGGCCATGTCCTTCAAGCCATATATGCCGAGCTGTGAAAGCTCATTAGATATGCAAATTATAAATCAGCTGACATGAAAATGTGAAATGACTTTCGATATTGTTTTAACCTACATTGTAGTACCTGGTATAATCATCAATGTAGATAGCATGTTTTGCCAACTTTGATCTAGTAAATCCCGGTATATATCCCTAATAAGCAAAGTTCATTAAATATGTAAATTAGGAATTGGCTAAAGTAAAAATGCTTAATGATTGTCGATAATGTTGTATCATGGTATCTGTAATATGTGTAGCAAATTTTGTCAACTTTGGTTAAGTCAATTCAGATATATATATCTAATTAGGAAAGATCATTAAATATGCAAATTAGGAATTGGCTGAAGAGAAAATGCTTAATGACTTTCAATAATGTTGTATTATAGTGTCTTTGATGTACATAGCAAGTTTCATCAATTTTGATCGAGTCAATTCAGATAAATATCCTTAATTATGAAAATTCATTTAATATTCACATTAGGTTTTGGCTGAAGTAAAAATGTCTTTTGACTTTCAATAATGTTATATCACACAGTATCTTTGATGTATATAGCAAGTTTCAACAACTACAATCAAGTTAATTCAGATATATATCCCTGATTGGGAAAGTTCGTTAAATATGCAAATTCGTAATTGGCTGAAGTAAAATGCTTAATGACTTTCAAAAATGTTGTATCATAGTGGCTTCAATACATGTAGCAGGGTTCATCAACTTTGGTCAAGTCATTTCAAATATATATCCCTAATTAACGAAGTTCATGAAATATGCAAATTAGGAATTGGCTGAAGTTAAAACGCTTAATGACTTTCAATACATACCAACTTTGGTTAATTTTGATCGAGTCAAATCAGACATATATCCCTAATTAGGAAAGCTCATTAAATATGCAAATTAGCATTTATCTTTCATGTCACCCCTTAGTGGTTCCCACTGCTGATATATCTTGGTGTGATCAACATTTGTAGCAAATCTCATCAAATTGTGTGTCGTCGTTTTTAATGTATATCCGTTTTTTAAAAATCATTAATTATGCAAATGAGCAAAAAGTATGCAAGCCACACCCACCAAAAACTAATCAGTTCTTGCCATTTGCTAACTGAATATGTGTACCAGATTTGATTCTGATCTGATAAGCCGTTTTTGAGATATCGGACCAACAGACAGACAGACAGACAGACACACAGACGGACAGACAGACAGACGGACAGACATCGCTGCGACATATGCTCACTTGTGTAAACACGTGAGCAAAAAATAGTGCTATGAAATCCCAATACAACTCTCAAAAAGTAGCAGATGTGGCGAACTTTAGGTCAGTTGACGATCGCCCAATAGATTTATTTCGACGGTGTTGCTACTATGCATAATTTGCCAAAAACTGAAACAATCCAAGCACTGATAAGATTAAGAAATTAGTAGTATTTTTGGACAGACAATCATACGAGCTGTGACTGATTAGAACCTTCTGCCTTGATTGAACAGTGCCTGATACACTTGAATGTTTTAAGCACCAAGGATTAAGAATTAACAACAAATTGACTTGATATTAGAACAAAGAATGAACTCGCTAGAAAGAAAGAAATCGCTTAGCACCTCGAAAAAAGACTTAAACTTTTGCTCAAATTTTCCGCAAGGAATCTTTCAACCATTCACTTTCGAAATCAAGAATAAAAATCGGGGTTCACTGTGTAATTTTGGTGCAAAAGAAACAAACTACCTATGATTTACCGATATTTGAAATTCAAAATGGCCGCCATTCCAGTGTTAACTCTACGGAGAAAAATTACAATTTTTGAGTAATAACTCTCTAAGAGCTTTAAAATGAGCATCAAATGAAGTAATAGATCAGAAAAGAATTGTTGAAATTTGAGAGTCCGACTATCTGTCCCCGAGGCGAGTTCTACCTTAAAGTCATGCAACATATTTTATTGGAAGGGCTGAAGTGTTTTCAGGTTGGTAAAAATATCAGAAAAGCGTAGAGAAGTGTCATTGAAATGAAAGCGCGATGTAGTAATTTGTTAGCCGAGAAGAAAAATATGACTTGCAGCAGTAAGCTCCTGCGACATTTATCTAAGCTTCTTTACTGTATGTCATCCTCTGACAATTACTGGGACTTTGCTGACTCATCAGGTTTTTTCTTAATTCACATCAGCGTGAACGTTACGGGGAAAGCAGTGAAAAGATGCTTTTTTATGATCTGTGATCCGCAAACAATTTTTCCGTGCTACACTTTATTCTGCATACGATCCTGTGACAGGTATCCGGACTTGACTCGTCAGGTTGTATGCTGAACTGCACAAAGTTTACTGAACTCAGGCCAGCTGCAAACTTTACACGGAAAGTAAAGCAAAGTGATTTGTGATCCGTAAAAAAACTTCGTTTCAAGGATAGCATGTCATATTTACGAGCCTGGACTGAAAGATTCAGCTGTTTGCGGCCGCTCCGGCTTGTGTTGGGTCGGAGGTCGTTGAACACCGGAGCGCCAGCATACGGCTCAATCTCTCCTTTATGACGATAAAGACGACACATACTATATTTTACCTAATACAAAAAAATCTCTCAAGAAGATTCAAAAACTGCATTAAATAAAGATCTGCCGACAATTTAGTGGAAAAATACCTATTATTTAAAAAAAAAGGAACTAGAGATGACGCGCTTCTGTGTCACACAAAATTACTTTTTTAATTTTTTGTTGGTGAAGCGAAACACAAGCTGCCACACACAGCAAAATAAAGGCGTTCTAATAATTCTAAATGCGACCGGAACTATATTGTGATAATTGCAGGAGGAGACCTATAATATTTGAGATTGATAAGAATATTTCTGGCAGTGAATTGGAAAAATAGACCATCATAATGTTGTAAAAATATTGACAAACTTTGTGAAACAAAAACCCTAGATACTAGTCAACGTAATTTCTTCCACCTTTTCTTGCAATAAATTATCTCAATATAGCTAAATATCGTGATCCATGCATATTCTATTATGCATTGCAAAAAGAAAAGTCAGTTGGACATCGAGCTGTACACCCTTTGCTTACAAGTCCCACACGATGTTTTCACAAGGGAGGTCAGAGTTTGCACTTTGTGTTTTCGGTCAGAGAATGCTTCAGTATGGCACTTCTGTGTCTTGCAAAGAAGCCGTGAATGGAAAGGGGCTTCTTCAAATCACACAACCTTTCGACGTTCAGGTTGTCCGTTGTCACTTGCTTATCTGCGAGGTTCACGATGAAGTTCTCTTTGTGTATTGCAGTCAGCTTGGCGTCCTTCAGTAAAATACCGAGGAACACGTCGGGAAACTTGAAGAGTTGTCGTCCCTGGACCGACGACAGGAGCTTACGGAGGACATCTGACGATAGAATGAAGGGCGCCCTCTTGTCACAATGAGCAGGATATGTGTCTGGAGCCCACTCCTTCTTGGAGACATACCAGATACTTTCTTTCGTCCTCACAACCGGGCTCAGCTTTTTCACGGGACACGTAACGTAGTCTGTCCTAGGGGCGGCCTGCAACTCTTGCACAACGTTGAAGATGTTGACATAGTCAGAAGCGTCCATCACCATGACAAAGTCTGCTGGTGTTGTGGCTGCCCATCGCAGAGCTGTGACGAGTTTCGTCGACTGATGATACGTGGTACTGTTGGACGGTTGAACGAGTAGCATGTCTTGGTAAAGCTCTCTTTCCTGTTCTATGAATTTCTGCATGTTATTCTCTCGCGAGATGTCTGTCATGAACCGTACCACCATCTGCCTGCCAAGTATGACGTCATTCCTGCCCACGGTCATTCGGATGAATCTCCGCTGCTCGTGTTGCAGCGGGGTTGTCATGACGATAACGCACAGAAAGAGTTGCTTCTTCGCCGGCGCCGCTGACAAGGGTAGTAGATTGTCGATACTAGAAACGTTAACGTTGCTAGGCAATTGAACTGCGTTATCATCACTGTCTCTTAGAAAGTTAGGTTCCAATTCTTTTAAGAAAATCCCATCGCACGTTTCTTTTTCCACCGCTTTCTTGGTCATTTTCCAGAATTTTGGAAGCATGTGCATGGAGAAATGATGGGATGTCAGGACAGCCTGGAAAGTGCATGGATTCCTGTGGAAGCCCTTCGAATCGAAGTAGATGTGGGGATAAGGTACGACGTTCAAATTCTGCAGCAGAACACCGATGTATATATCCTCCCATTTGAAAATCGGTGTCACGGTGGACTGGTGCAACGCCCTCGGAACAACGTCCATGGAGACGACATACGCGGGACCGGCAGCGTACGGGGGATAGACCTTATTGGGCCAGACTTCTTTTGGAGTGTACCATTTATACCCAGTCGATCTGTAGGGCATCGTGTCCACCTGCGCATTCCCCATGTAGAAATTTGCCCTGGGTGCAAATTTCAGAAATTTCACCAAATTTCTGTAGTGGACGAAAACGTCGTCGTCGACTTTAAGGAGATATTTTGCATTGTTGCAGTAGTGTTTCGCCCAATGGAAAATCGACAGAGTTTTCAGAACAAGATTCTTGTACAAGTCGACAAAATTCACTTGGATAATGTCGCTGTATTTTTGGTTCTCTTTTCTTATTGCGTTTTGAATCTTTAAATTTTTGTCCACTCCGATGAAAAACAGCGTTTCTATTCTTAAGCCGGGAATTTTTTCATTGTACATAGCCCACGTGTGTCGTATTATCTCCCGTAGTTTCTGGTTACCGGGGCGACTCAGAATTCCAACGAAGAGGAAAACTTTCGAGCCACATTTCTCAAAGTGATTAATTAGAAATGAGCTTGAGCCTGTCGTTCGATTTTCAGGGGGCATCCCTACTATCAGCCCTCCGGCGATTTTGATTCTCTCATCGCCGTTTAGGTCGAATTCTCGCTTTAAGTTCAATTCAGAATCTGAACTGCATGAGATGAACGCACCCCATTGGTCCAGGTTTTGCCAAATCGCATACGTCAGAGATTCAGACACATGTCCGGATGCCAGCACCTCTTTCGTCTCACACAGGGACCGCTTTTTGCCCGACAGATCGATTCCTTCATGGTGAACGACCGAAATTCCAAGATGGCGGAGTAAACACCCGATGTCTGGAGTTCCCGGATGACAGATAACATCAAAATGATGTGAAGCGACAAAAATATTCGCGGCGACATCTGAAGACATAACATACACAGAGTCTGTTATATCAGATGATTGATATTTTACAGTTTGTTTAAAGTTCAGGTTATTGTTCTTGACTTTAAATTTGGCAGAAGTGTTTGACGTAGAGCTGAGAAAGAAACGAGATCGCGGAGCGCCAACGAGAACTTGCACGAGACTATTCAAATTTACGAAAAAGTTGTCGTCTACTCTCATGACGTACTGCAGACACAGCTTCACGACAAAGTTGTTGTACATAATCAAAAATTTCAATATCGGCATTTTTTTGTCTTTCACATCTAAAATAAATATGTCTTTATGAAGGTTACTTTCATCCTGTATCGTCCTGTTCTTCGTCAACTCTGGCGACCCTGGTATGAGGAAGAGTTGAACAATTTTCCGACCCATCGCGCTCACAAGTCTTCCTCTTGTCTTACGAATAGCTGTACGCTCCTTTATATGTCCAGGCCATGAGTGGGTTAAAACCAATAGAAAGACGTCGCTTGTATTCGCTTCACACTGTGTGTGCCCCGTTCGATATGACGGCAAATCGTTTGCCTCAGAATCGTTCGACGTGGAAGTGTTCGTGGCACCAGCACTCAACATGTCATTAGTCTTTCTAGGCTGAAGTTTTGTTGACATCGTAAATTCCTCGGTTGTTGTGTTGTTGCATGAGTTTTGTTCAAAATCCCGCCAAATTGCGTACATCGATGCAAAGTCAACTTCACACAACAGCAACAAAGTCGATTTGTGTTCACATAAGCGTGTCTCTTCGCCGTACACGCCAAATCCTTCGATTTTGGTCGACAGCGCCTCTACTTTCTCAAGCAAAGGTTGCGACTTTGTGAAATTATTCAGGCGTCTCTTTTCCACGAACTGTGACATAGTCATAATCAGGTGGACAACGCTACTGGACAGCAAATATGGCTGGCTTGTAACTGGTAAAGGTCGATATGATGTCATGAAACCGTACGCCAACACGCCCTCCCGCTCGATACGCCTTTGAGGGGAGGGTTCAGATGGCAGCGAACCTCGTAAATTGGCTACCTCGGTGCCGTATAAGAAATTAAGAATTCGATCGGTAAAAACTAGCGTTCTGTCGTCAACTCTAAGTACGAAGCGAGCGTTGGCACAGTAATTTTTAGTCCAGTGAGCTAACGATATTAGATCGGTGTTGTTCGGCCAGCTGCTCGGCTGATCCGACTGAATGATATCCCCATGTTCGTCATTTTCCCACCCGATCTGCTCTCGTAGTATCCTGTCGCTTGTGGCATTGACGAGAAAAAGATACACCACCCGCCGGTCGGCGTCTCTGTAAAGATGCGAAGCTTTCGCCCACGTTTTTCGGATTGCGGATCGACGGCTAAACCTTTCTGGATTTGACGCGATGATGATCAGCAGTTTTACAGCGGAATACTGCGAGCATCTGGTTCTCTGGTCAAAGCGCCAAGAAACTGACCACCGGGGACCGTCGTCGATAAATGTCGCCTGTTCACGCTCTATATACTTTACCTTGGTGAGAACAATTTGGTCGTGGTCATAGCGGGTAACTGACCCTCTGCTCTGCAGCACAGAGTACGTTAAGAAGATAGTATTCAGCAACGTTGAAAACGTAACGCACAGAAGGAATAACTTCATGGTCTTGTCCATGGTCGGTGTATACAGAAGACGTTCTGTTTCCGTGATGAAATATGTAATGTCTATTATGTCTATAGTCACTGCTCGTAATGTTTCGATTTCCTGTGTCGATTCCTGTGAAGAAAGCGAACAATTTCTAGAATTAGAATTTAGTAAAAATCCCAAATCCCCACAAACATTACTACAGTTATTTTCTCAAGTGTACATTACTTTAATTCTTATTATTATATTACACTTTATTTAATTAAATAACATTCCCTAATATTTCTCTTCGTTCAGCCGGGGGGGGGGG
>LD351015.1:0-26829 GCA_001465055.1 Ptychodera flava
TTTTTCCCACGGAATGAAAACAAATGTACTTGGGCTGAGGCCCAAGTACAATAAGGTATCAAAAATACGTTATTAAAACACACTTACAGAAACAAGATTTGAATACTGCACCTTAGGAAACTTAATGATAATGCTATTATGTTTTACGATGACGAATGAAAACCTTATCGGTCAAAGGATGAGAGAACAGAAGAACAAAGAACATAGAACAGTTAAAAGCAATCAAACTACATCTCAAATTAAAAGAAAAACCATTTTCTATGTGAATTACATGCACATAAATTTTAGTTTTATCCACACAGTTTACAATTAGTCTAAACAGCTGTAAAAATGAAATTTGATTGCATAAACAGAAACGAACTGCTTTCATCAAATATTAATGCAAGTTAAAGTATAATTTCTTCATCAGTTGCGCCTGAACGTTTTTGTCAAATTCACAGACATTTTCTAAAATAGGGTTACATTGAGTCACGTTATTTGAAAAACATTTGAAGCCTGAAGAAGGAAATAATATCAATCTAAATTTTAAGTTTACAGTATTCGGTACAAGGGAAAATTTTGTACTTACGTTTTCTAAATTTATGTATAAGAATATTCTGCAAATTATTCATAACACTTTAGCCATATGCGATACGTCAGCTAAGCGATAAAGCAACCAACTATGAAACACATCCAAATAATCAAATCGTAAATTTCAGCTTGTTTTCTAGTAATTGCAGTATTACGTGCACTTGTACTATTCTTGTAAACCATACCAAAGTTAATGATACATCATAATTGTATACCATACCCTTTCTAGAAAAGGAAGATAATAATCTACACCCCTCTCTTTCATAAATGGGAAAACTGATGCATAACCCTTTGTTCCACTGTGCTCTGCGGCATACTGTCAACAGCCGGTTTAGCTAATCGCCCTTTATTTAGGAGGAATGCTCGTTGACATACTTTATCAAAAACTGCTTTGTTGCATTAGCTCCTTGCTGTTAAATAAGAACAGAAATGAGGAAAAATACAATGTCATTTCTGTGATATTCGTCTGAGCGATTGTCGGCGTGTAGGGATCAACAAAATATCAATCACTGACATGTACAGTTCGAAACAAAGCTTGTCTCCATTTTGAAAATTATTAACGGTGAAAAGTCTGCAAGCTTAAACAACGACATTAGATGATCACCTTCTTAGCCGTATCGCCCATGTTTGAGAGAAAACTGAGACGACTTGTGTGCTGAGTAATCTTAACATTGAAAAAGAAACTAAAACTCATTGGTGTACAAAAGGAAGAAAAATATTCGTGGTGACATTAATATATATTTTTTTGCATTATTGAAACACACATTATCTTAAAATTAGTTTCCACTGACCTCCACAGCAAAAAGTTTATCCCCTGCCTCCATATCGAAATCCAATGTCCTTAAGTAATCGACATTAATGACCACTGTTCGCTTCACATCCCTTTCCTGGAAGTCCAGAGAAAAAAAATAAGAGTGACTTTTCTTATCTATAGCACCTTGCTAAACCAAAGAACACTTAATCCCGATTAACACTGAGGTTTGAATGGGCGCCTAAGAGAGAAAATGATTTCATTATTTGTAGTCCCAACAACATCTCAGCCAACACTTAGGAGGCCCTCTATTAAAAAGGATATTAAAGCAAAATATTATACAGTTAATATTGTGAAGTGGTAGACGGTAGTTCTGGTTTAATTATTGAAAAAATGTCGTGTCTGAACAAAATTTCACATCGAGCGAATACTGGTACGTAGGTAGGCTGCAAATGTACTGCGCCACTAGCCTTCATTTACACTCGACCACTTGCTGAGCACATTTGACATTAAAATATCAACTTTAACCAGTGCGTCGGTGACAGTCAACTCTATCAGTATTTTTCAAAGTCTGAAACCTTATCCACAGTCAACATGATGGAAAGATTAGCTCATGAGATTAAAACATTGATGACCCATGTACTCCAACTCAATGCGGATAAAACGGAAGTTCTTGTTATACAATATCAGTTCAACCGATCACCTCGTCATATTGACCTCATGAGCCTTTGATTTTATACTGTTGATATAGTAGACCGTGTAAGGAATATTAGCATAACATTTGATGAAAACTACACTGTAAGTAAGCACATGTACGTTATATGCAGATCAATTTACTACCATCTCCATCAAAGGAGACATATACGGCAATTCCTGACTGAGAAAGCCTGTCAGATGATGGTTCATGCCCTGATCACATCAAAACTAGTCTAAGATTACTGTATTTCACTTTTGTGTAGTTAATCATTAGCTTCTGTGATTCCTCTTCAGCTGGCCAAGAATTCTGCAGCCAAAACTGTGTCTCGCATCCTGAAGTCAGACCATATCACTCCCATTCTCGAGGAATTAAACTGGTAACCAGTACACAAAAAAATCAAGTATTATATCCCCCTCGCCTCATTACCTGTTAAAGATCTGAGCAACAATAATCCTTCCAACATATAAGACCTAACCGTCTCAAAGTCAAAATCTCGGACCAGCTAACACAGAGATCTGAGTAAACTATGTGTCTTAGTTTATTGTCCGAGATTATGTGCTGTATGTCTTTTAATCAAATTGAAGGAAGAAAGGAAGGAAGTTGCTTTCTTGTGAATAGATCTATCAGACAAGATGGATAATTAACTGAATTAAACGGCGATGACTAATTTGTTGGCAGCATTTATGTATGTTTATAAACGCATTAAATGCGTGCTGTAAGACGGGATACGTGTGATGTACTTTTGACTATAATATAAAAGACACTCTAAAATGTGATGTATTAAAATAGCTAGACAATACAACATAAAAAATGATAATGTTTTTAGAGTTGAGTTATGCGGTGTAAAAAAGGGTATACAGGTAGCCGCTATCTTGACATTATGCAAAATGACATGTCATACTGACATTTCAACCGTAAGATGTACTTTCTAATTTGTCTTTAGCAAAATCTTGGAGTAAAATTGAAAGTGAATGTTGAGTTATTCATTGTAAAATGAGGCATATAGCTGGTCACTATCTTAAAAATAAGCAAATTAGAATATCATGTAAACTAATAAATAGTAAAGTATACTTTCTAAATTGCCATTAGCAAAATCTTGGTGAAAAACGATGAAAGCGCATATTGAGATATATATTATAGTTAAGGGTATACTGCTGTCGCACTTCGAAATTATGTAAACTACCATATCTTTTGCATAAAACATCCACTCGGAAGTGCCTTTCTTGAATTAGAATCGAAACACATGCACAAACGTCACCTGAATGTATAAGTATTTGAAGTTGGTGAAGACGGTAGCCGTAAGCATCTTCAGGAAATCAGTCAGGGTGCTGATGTCTTCATGTTTGTAGCCTACCAGTAGATTTTCAAGGCCGTGCCTGTCACCGAAAGTCGCCAATTCGTATTCAGTGACCTGTAACAGTGAACGAATGTTTCCTTTTTCAGAGATGAATGTTTTGAATAAAAAAGACCCTTCGATCATTCAAAACACTCACTAATACCAGCGCAGTCCAACGCATAATATTGCAGTATCTGAACCTTTGAAGCTGATCATAATTAAGCATGACGATGGGTTGACAAATTATATAGTTATCTTGCATCTGAGTTCATGATTAAGTACTTTCGTTTGCTTCCTTTTGCTCTCTATTTGCACACTTATGAAATATTTTCGATGACACAGGCTTGCTATGATACAACGACCTTTAGTAAGTTTGTAACGATTTGACCGTAACAAACGATATGTACAAAATCAAATTAAGTAACTAGCAAGTAAATAATAAATATGATGTAATAATACCTTTCCATCCCGATTTTGGTCCAATATGTCAAAGATTTTATCGCTATCAGTAGTATCGAAAAGCGTCCTCTTATCTTCATCTGTGAAATCTTCGTTCTGCAAACAAGAAAACATACTAGTATTTACAGAGCACCTGTTTGCATCGTCAATGTCAGTGGTAAATACAGAGTGGTTTGAAATACTAAATGGCTTATGACAAGGTGATTTGTTATCACCCACGTTATTTTCTGTATACATCAATGATTTAGCAGTGAGTATCAATGACTTACGTTTAGGGATCCCAGTTAATGATTTCAAGGTGTGTATTCTTCTATACGCAGACGATATTGTCATTTTAGCCGAAAATGAAGAAAATGTACAATCAATGTTGTCAGTTGTTCGTAATTGGTGTTTAAAATGGCGTATGGTAGCTCATGATTCTAAATCACAGGTCGTTCATTTAAGACCAACTCATATACAACATAGTACTTTCAAATTTTGCCTCCGAAACAAAGTCCCTTGTGGTATCAGATGAGTCAAAGGAAACACTACATATGGCATGTACTAAGAGAACAGCTTTAATGTGATGTGACGATCACCAAAGTACAGAACAACATGTGCTCAAACACAAAGCCTTCTGGGAGTTAAGGCCATGCAAAATAAACAATATGTATAACTGACAGTTCCGTCACAACATATTTCCTCCTCCAGAGTAATACATATTTTTATGTGCATGCAGATAACGCAAATAAACACAAACATCAACAACAATTTATGAACTTATTTTCAGAAGTACAGTGTCCGAGTAAGTTGAAATCAAGGTCTTCTCAGGTAAGAACATAGTCTTTCAAATACGCTGGTAGACGAACAGTACGTTGAGGTCGTCCTGTAGATTGTTGATCATGAGTAGATGTTCCTTCCGATGGATAAACTGGTGGTACCATCAGGTGGGTGGACTTGATGTCAAATGTCGCAGTAGATGGAGCATGTTGACAGGAACGTGATAACCGTCGAACATTTCATGTAGTTCCACCATCTAGTCTAAACCTTGACTGCCCTAGTGATTTGGTGATACTGTGAGGTTGTGAAAGTGTGACTGATAGTTTATGACTGCGGTTAGGTCGCTTGACTCTCACAGAGTCACCAACTTTAAGTGCTGATGATTTAGCGTGACATTTCATATCAGTATATGCTTTGATCTTCTGCTGACGCCGGTTGATTTCTGACTTTAGATCATCTATTTCTTGTTTCTTTATCGCTGATGGTGGCTTCAGCTGATCAAGTGGTAAGCGTAGCTGACGATTGATTATTAGCTCTGCAGGAGATTTCTGAGTGATTGCATGTGGCGTTGCTCGATAGTTCTGAAGTATGGTGTTATACACTTTGCGAATGGTTTCCCTTCCGCGAGATTTGCCTTAAGACCATTCTTCAGGGTTTCTTTGAGGCGTTCCACTCCTCCATTGCATTGGGGATTGTAGAGTGCTGTTAGGTTGTGTTTGACCCCAAGTGATGAGAGGTAGTTTTCGAATTCATATGAGGTGAACTGAGGACCATTATCAGTAGTGATGGATTCAGGTAGGCCCCATCTGGCAAACAGCTCGTCAAGAATCTTGATAATCACAGTAGAGGTGACTGTTTCTGTAGTTGCTATCTCTGGCCATTTAGAGCGGAGATCGTGGACTACTACTAAGAAACGTTGGCTGCGAGGAGCTGCAACTACTTCTCCAAAGATGTCTATCTGTATAGATTGCCATGGTCTAGTTGGCCAGGGAGTAGGCTGTAAAGGTGGATGTGACGGTTTTGATGATTTGCCACTGATGGCGCATGCTTCACAGTTACGGACAAAGTCTTCGATCTGTGAATCCATACCCGGCCACCAAACATTCTGCCTACATCGTTGCTTCATTCTGACCATTCCTGGATGAGCTTCATGAGCCATGTGGAGTACACGCTCTTAGAGAGAGTTGGGAATAACTGCTCTAGATCCCCTTGCTATGCAGTAGTCGTCCCATATGGTAAGTTCGTCCAGGAGTTTTGCAAACCCTTTTAAATCTGGCGAGACACTTCTAGGCCAACCATTCACGATATACTTCCTGACTGACTGCAGCACTGGATCCATGTGTGAACTTGTGCGCAGTTTGTCTGGTGTGACTAGGTTATCCAAATTTATTTCAAGGATGTTTTGATCCGACTCTTCTTCCCCAGAGTCATCTTTGGCTGACAGGCGACTGAGCATGTCTGCGACAAAGTTTTTGTTGCCTGGTAGGTGCTCTACCTTGAAGTTGTACTGCAGCAGATGATCTGTCCATCTGTAGATGCGTAGAGGTTTGTGATCAGATCCTTTCGTTGCTAGTAGTGTTTTCAGCGATTCATGGTCGGTACGCAGTGTATACCTACGGCCATACAACAATATATGCCAATGTTCTGATGGATATACACAAGCTAATGCTTCTTGTTCACTAGCGGAATATTTACGCTCAGCTGGAGACAATGTTCGTGACGCGAATGCTACTGGCTTCTCTTCCCCATTAACGCATTGTGATAACATGGCACCAACTGCATAACCAGAAGAATCATTGGTCACAAAAGTTTCGGCATCTGGATTGAAATGTGCAAGCACAGGAGGTGATGCAATCTGTCGCTTCAGGTTGTTGAATGCATCACGCTGTGTTTCTGTCCAGACCCATGTCTCTTCCTTCCTGAGTAGCTTGTGAAGTGGTTCAGCTGTATCAGCATAGTTGGGTACGAACTTCAAGTAGAAGTTTGTTGTGCCCAGGAATGACTGAAGTTCCTTGACATTTGTCGGTTCTGGTAGGTCCATGATAGCTTTTGTGTT
This sequence comes from Ptychodera flava, assembly GCA_001465055.1. NCBI lineage: Eukaryota > Metazoa > Hemichordata > Enteropneusta > Ptychoderidae > Ptychodera > Ptychodera flava. The sequence continues at coordinate 6,629 of LD351015.1, forward strand.
TGACTGAAGTGGCAACACCCCAGCAGCTGATACTCTTTAGTCTACAAAGTCTATTTCACTTTTTGAGATTTCGAACTTCTCCTCGTTGAGGGTGAGGTTATACCTTGCCAATTCATTCAGTACAGCATTGAGGTTCTCGTCATGGTTGTCCTAATTAATGCCATGTATTGCGACATCGTCAATGCAGTGTAGATTGCCTCCACACGTACTTAGCACTGATGCGAGTATCTTTTGGAAAGCTCCTGGTGCCGAAGACAGTCCATATGGCATCCTTTTGTACTGGAAGACGCCTTCATGTGTTATGAATGCAACGAGGTATCTGCTTTCTCCAGCCAGCGGAACTTGTAAGTAACTGCGACGCAAGTCAAGTTTGCTAAATACCATAGATCCATGAAACTCTGTTGTCATTTCACCAAGGTCAGGAAATGGGTACTTGTCTGGAATAATGGCTTTGTTGACCTCACGTAAATCAATACATAGGCGAATCTCTCCTGTTTTATGCCGAGTTACCACTAGGTTTGAAATCCAGGGAGATGAGTCTACTCTCTCGATGATGTCAAGTTTCTCTAGCCTGCGTAGTTCTTCCGAAACTTCAGCCCAGATGCTTAATGGCAGGGGACGTAGTTTCTGCGATACGGGTGTGATGCTTGTATCCACATGTGGTCTGTGTACAAAGCTGGAGATTTTACCTAGCCCTGTAAACAATTGGGGAAACTTGTCTTTCACTTCAGAGCCTACTGAGTTCACTGGTATACCATGTCTGCTGATCTGGAATCCAAGTGCGTTGAATAAGTTGATACCCATGAGGTTGCTGCCTTGTCTTGTTATGTAGAACAGGAAGTTGTCTACTCTCTGTTCTTCATACTGCACAGTCAGCTTTGCGATACCAATAACCGGTATAGTATCCCCTATGTAGCTAGTCAGTACTTGGTTTGTAGCTGTGAGTGGGACGTGTCTGAAATGTTGCTGGTACAGCTTCTCGTTCATTATAGAAACTTTAGCTCCAAGATCGATCATCATACTGAGACTGACTCCATTTATTGTAGTAGCGCAGGACTTAAATTTACTGTCAGCAGGTGTACTGCCTGAAACTGTGTAAACATATATCTCTTGAGTCGGTTCATCCAATGTATCGATTTGCCTGATTCTGCGAGTTGCAGAGCTTCTACGCACTCGTCCAAAGTGACCAACCTTGTGACATTTACTGCATTTTTTTCCACGAGCGGGACAGGTAGGATGACGTGTGATATGACTATCAGCCCCACAGTTGCCGCAAACAGCATTTTTACTTTGTGTGGCCCGATCACTGGAATCGCCATTGGCAGACCATTTTTCGGGGGTTTCCGGTGGCTGTTACCCCTGTTGTATTGTCCTTTATAGACACTTTGTACTTTTGTTTCGGGCTCTTGCTTCACTTTGATTGGCTTAATACTGGGTGTAGAATCAATCCCAATGACATGTGAATCAGCGAGGGCACTTTCGATCTGCTCAGCAAGTGTTACTGCTTTTTCTAGGGTTAGGGTGTCAGGCTCCATCAGTAAACGTTCTCTGACTCGAGTTGAGTTGGTTTTTTCGATTAACTGGTCTCGGACCATTTCATCGGCGAGGCTGCCAAAATTACATTGGGCTACAAGCTCTTTCAGGGTAGCGACATAACTTGCCGTGGACTCACCTGGTCTCTGGCCTCTTTGCCTGAAGCGATGGCGCTGTACGATTATGGATTTCCCTGGACCAAAATGAGACTCAATTTTGTCCACAGCATCCTTGTACGTCGGACAGTCTCCCAGAGAGTGAAATATTCGTTGCCCTTCCACACCTAAGCAGTGGAGTAAGACCGCGCGTTTTCTACCATCTGCTACTCCTTCCTCGTCTAGTCCTGTGGCCGTCATGTAAGTTTTGAAGCTTGCATACCATCTTTTCCAAGGAATTGGTGGGTCGCCAGGACTTGAAAGAAACGAAGCTGGTGGTGGGAGGTGTGCTTCAACCATCCTCGTTGCCAAAATGTGGTATCGGATGAGTCAAAGGAAACACTACATACGGCATGTACTAAGAGAACAGCTTTAATGTGGTGTGACGATCACCAAAGTACAGAACAACATGTGCTCAAACACAAAGCCTTCTGGGAGTTAAGGCCATGCAAAATAAACAATATGTATAACTGACAGTTCCGACACAACATCCCTACCTATACAGATAAATATAAATACCTTGGGGTTAATTTCCATGAGCACTTGAATATTGACTTTACTGCGTCTACACTTGCTGACTCTGCTGGAAGAGCCCTGGGTGCCGTAATGTCTACATTTTCCCTCCTTAAAGACTTGGGTTTTGGTACATACTCGCATTTATTTAAAGGGCTGGTGAAGAGTAAAACTGAAAATTTTATTGCTTGTTCATTTTGACGACTTAAATGGTCAAAAAAACATCAGCATTGGAATTTTTCAAAACTGCCTTCCCAATTCCGAATAAAGGCCCTAGCAACGCCCTTGGATACGAAGATACAAATCTTCGGTAATCTTCGGCAAATGTCCGGTATGACGTCATCCGAGGACATCGATCGCTGACGCTAGCTACTCACGCCAGTGCTTTTGCACGCATTCTCCAAATCCATTGTGAAAAGTTGTAAGGCAGGCTAGGGACAGAGAACTGCTAAGCGTTGTGTCTCTATGCATCATTCTCATTCAGAATCAAAATTGTTTCTATGGCCGAAGGATGAAAATCTGGCCAGAAAATGGACCAAGTTTGTGGAAGCAAAGCGGATTAATTTTACCCCTGTAGCCTCGAGCGTACTTTATTACAAACACTTGCCGATTGTTTTGCTAATCGCACGGAATACGATCACGGATTTTCCAGAAGGGAAGCCCTAATTTATAAGATTATTAAGAAAACTAGTGATTGGCTAGGTTATTTTGGTGGTGTAGTTCTACCTCATGAGTTCTCGGTAACCAAAGACAACGAAGACTACTGTGCTAGCTTTCCAAGCTTTTCTATGTGGCCAAACCATGTGTTGTGCAACATCATATATTTACTGCACAGCAAACGATCTCATACGCCCGGGATCATGCCATTGACACTCGACGACGAATTCAGTGTACAAGTTACAAAAACAACACAGCTAAGCTCAAATTATCGAAGAAATTCATCTGTGAAAAATATCAGAAATTCATATTTAAAAACGTGAGCGGTAGAATGTTTGACTGTGCGTGGCAGGGCGTGACCTTGGACGCAGTAAAGTCGGTCAATCTACATTTACAGATTGCTGGCAATATAAATGTACAGTGAAATACTGAGACAGGATTATGGAGAACAATTTTCCAAGTTTTATACGGGCATAAATTTTAGGGTTTTGAATCTCATGTCAAAGCTATGTCAATGATTTAAAGTTTTCGGCTGTATACATGATTTGATTCGGAAAACACCACTCTAGAACACTAACAACAGATCATACACATTTTCCACTGGTTTCTCGATGTTTCGGCACGTAGTAGGTTTCGGCCGGAAATTTTCTCAACCCCGATTTATCTGGCCCTGACAGCCTAGCCGTTTCAACCTTTATCAGCGTAGCCTATAGTCTATATCGTCTTGTCAGGACTGACATGAGACGACAGTACGATAATACGGGCAGTGCGAGCGAGCGTTCTCTCTGAAGCCAGTGAAGGACTACCATAAACAGTACCATAGAGCGTAATATGGACAGTACGACTTCGAGCGAGCGTATTGTCAGTACGACTGACACAATTTGCTAGAGACTTACAGCTACCGCGTACAGTCCAAAATCTAGCTAACATTTGTTCGTCCTCAGAGGACGAATAAACACTGTTTTGGTCGTGGTAATCGACTACTCTAGTTGCCATCGTATTACACATGTTACACGCAACCACAGATCATGCAGATAGGCTGTCCCCCTATTGACGTCATACATCCGGGTTTGATTTTTCGCAGCAAAATGTGACTTAGCTTCGGAAAATGCACTTTTTTCCAGTAAACACGCTCTTAAACCATTTTCCTACTGGAAATTTTTTGCTTTTGCCTTTCCAAGCATTATTTAACGAGTGAAAACAACCTTTTCAGCGATTTTATTTTTACTCTTCACCAGCCCTTTAATATAGGAGTTGTTCCCATTATGGATTATTGTAGTGGAGTATGGAGCTTTAAGAAATTCCAGTGCTGCGATTCAGTCTAAAATAGAGTGATTCTACCTCGGAGTTAATCGATTTGCTCCCATTCAGGCCATTACTGGAGATACGCGATGGGCCTCTTCACGGGAAAGGCGGAAGTTGAGTATGATAAGAATGTGGAACAGGTTACTTGTGATGCCTGATAACAGGCTCACGAAGAAAGTTTTCATTTTGGACCTTAACATTAATAACAATAACTGGTCCTCAGAGATTTATGATGTTTTCAATGAATTAGGAAGGGCTGACATATTTGATTCTGTCGTATCATGTAATCTGTGTATGGCAAAGGACCTATTATATAATCACACAAAGTAGGAATGGGCTAGCTCTGTACAAAGCAAACCTAAGCTACGTACGTACGTAACTTTTAAAGAGATGTATGGCCCTGAAGAGTACCTAAAGGTAAATCTATGTCGGAGCCAGAGGTCTCTTATTGCTCAGTTGAGATCAGGTACCCTCCCCCTGCATATTGAAACGGGTAGATTTCAAGACCTAGACGTAGAAGATAGAATTTGTGAATTTTGTGATTTGCGTACCCCAGAAACGGAAACGCATTTTCTGTTTATTATAAGGCATATGGCCATCATCGTAGACTATTATATGACAAAATTACAGAAAAATTAGCAAACTTCAGTGACTTATTAGAACCTGAATAGTTAAAACTCTTCTTAAAAATTGTTGTAGACCCTTAGCACGCTTTGTTGAAGCAGCTTATACTGTCAGGAAAACCTTTTTGTATCACTAGTGCTAATTTATTGTACTTTAGTGCTTTTTGTGACCTAAGCCCGTGTGGGCCGATTGCACGTATTGTATTTTACAGTTTTGTATATTGTATTTTGTTACATTTGCAGCGGAGAGCTGCGAGTGCAAATGTCACTATAATAAATATACATACCATGCCATACTAGTTTAGGACTTGAAAGATATTGCAAGGAGTGCGAATTATGTTTTCGACAAAACATTGTAGAAAACATTAATATCGAGAGTCCATTACAGCCGATGTCAATAAAAATTAAGAAAAACGTCCCAAGTTCCTTTATGTTCCTGGCAAAATTCCCTCTTTTCTATGAAATAGCTATACACTTGATGAGAGTTTCTAATATTACGCGACGTTCATTTCCAGGTATGCATTTTATTAACCAAACATGTCTATGAAATGGTCTAACAGCGGAATAATATCAACAAGTGATACGGTTATCATCACTCCTTAGTAACCAACTTTTTATGAGTCACAGCTAGAAGTTATGAGTCACAGCTAGAAGCAAGCAAATTCGATTTCTCTCGATTTCATCGCGAATTTCGGAACGTCCTTATGAAAACATTTATAACCGAAGTGTGCATGTATAATAAAGGGGTTATTAAACGAAGTTTTAGCAATACCGAGTCGTATTCGAGTGATGTGTCCGCATTTTGACTTGTTCCTGCGCAACTCGTCAAAACACGGACACATCACTTGAATGCGACACGATATCACCCAAACTTCGTGTAATAACCCCTGAGAGTATTCTTGTAAGTTCTGCTGTCATAGCAGCTATTCCAACAGTTCTTGTAATTAGCCTTAAATATTACGTTTTACTATAAATCGTCGGTCAAGTTATAACCATATCGAATGGCGAACCACAACATCTCTGCACTATATCATGTATATAAAACAACCCGATGGATAACCATGATAACAAACTAATTTCTCTATCTTCACAAAAGGGATCTGGTTCATGTAGTAGTTCTGTATCATTTCAGGGGTCGTCTGCGCCTTGTCGCCTGTCACTGAATGAACGGCATCATCTGGCCCTTCCATTTTTTAATCAGCAGTTTTATTGATGTTAGTCTGTACTACTACCTTATGAGCTGCTAACGAATTATTATGTTAGAGCGAAAATGCCCAACGTTGGTGATCAGCAGAACAAATTAATGAAGGGGATTAAGGAGGGACATTAATATATATGGACTGTTTTCTTTAAAATACTACACAGAGATAGCTAGGGTAAAGTAATAGGTACACACTAGACATAGATAAGGCTTGTATAATGAAAAAAAAAGTTTAATACATGTCATTTATCGATCATGTTCATAACTTCTACTAAACAAATATTGCTTGCAGTACCCTGTAATATAAGCACAGATCTTTCAAAGACAGACAAACGAAATAGCAGCATTTATCTAATATGTATTTAATAGACATGTTGATGTGTCTATCATGTGGTTTTGGGCAATAAGATAAGGACCAGACCGCGCAGAGGATTGAAGAGTTTTGCATTCAGAATTCTATACCGGAACGACTTGAAACTACAGCCAAATGCAATGTACTCAAAAGCAACAAGTATGGAAACGTATTCAAAGCTTTATTGCGATTCTTTCTAGGAATGAGGGAATGAAATGCTGGCTGATTGGTAAAACAGGAACGATGAACATTGAGTAACAACATTTTGCTAGTATGCCAGTTCTGGAAGTTTAAGGGAGCTGCAAATGTTGGTAGTGCTATATCACACTTTCTCACTAATACGATTGTAACTAATTTGGGATAATTGGATTTTCATATTTTGCAAATTTCTCAAAAGTGTTAGGTGCCATATAGCTGAATGTTGCAATATCGTAAATTACTCATAAAAACAAATGTGTAATATAAAAAGAAAAGCAGATAAGATAACATTTGTGAATTAAATCGACGTTACTTCACTATCCAATTATCTCAAATTAGTTCCATCGTGATCACTGTCAAATATTGTGAACCTTGAAAAAAATGCATAATTTTGCATATTGTCGATTTGACGATTGTGTACGTAATACGCATTATTTTAGCCTCTCCAAGTATAAATAAAAGAGGTAAAGAATTACAGCAACTTCTATATCACCTCCGAATTGTCCTTGAATGAAATGTATCTTTGTTTATTCAATTTTAGTTTGAATATCACAAATGACAATGTACGCAATGTGAACATCCTCGCACTGCATGCATGTCAGTCAATGTATTTCAGTTAATATAATTCCCCTGAGCACAATCACTCATTGTGCATTCAGTCCGGTTATTTACAAAGGAGAGGAGCGCTAGACTAGACTATCCCTGTCGCTGCTGTCTGAGTATTTTTGGACAGCCCAGAAATATATGTGTGAGAGAGTGATTGTTTGAAGTTTTGAAAAAAAAAAATCGAAACTAGTTAACCATTCGATGTGCCTGTGGTAAAATTAGCATAAAGCAGGTAAAACTAGTGCTATTCTAAAACTTGAATCCGTAAAAAGTATAATTACCCTTTATAAGTTCAAATATTTGAACCCTGAATCCCATAGATTTTCTTGTTCAAGGGCAACCTGGTCAATAAAAACCCCAACCTTTCTTCAGTTCTGTCTTGACCGAGACACTTGGGTTTTTCGATGTGCTACTATGATATTTATTAAGCTCGACGGAGCCTAAGAACCTCTGATCAGCTACTTACATTTTCCAAGGCTCCAGTGAGGACTGGTTTGGTAATTTCCATGTTGTTTTTAGAGACTTTTTGCTCCAACACCTGAAAAAATTTACCCAATGCTTCAGAAACCTTCATGTTTTCCTTGTTCTGTGTTTGCCGATCTTGCCTTTTCGTTGATCTCTCTCTATAAAGAACGCAAACTTTGATTGTTGATATAAGTTCACCTAATATGAATGTATTGAGATGTTTGACACAATGTATGGTATAGTAAGGTAAGTACAGAGTGAAGTACCTGTATCTCGAAGTGACTCTCCTCAGGTGCTCAATTTTCAAATGATGAAAATCAATATGCTTCCACCCACAAGAAATGCAAATGAATATTCAAGGATTGTGGTTTTTCGCTTCATCACAAAAATAACCCTAACTTGGTGTTTTCATATAGTGTCGAAACAACGTAAAAAGGAAATAAATTCATTTATCAATATAATAACCTGCCAAGTATTTTGCTTGAACAAGAAGATACATGTATGTCGAACAATGTTTTCACACATGCCTGACAACATAGAAAAATCGAAAGACCTTAATGTAGATAATTGAAGATTCCATAGCACTGTGCAAATAGCGTTAGTTCATGTGCATTGCTTTAGCTATAAGACATGATATGCACCATAAAGCCTTGAATTCTCTTATATTCTGTTTTAAGCTGTACTTCTGTTTCCCCCTTTTGCAGTCGAATTTTACCATTAATCTTTAAAATAAGAGACTCTGAGCGCCACGTACCTCCACAGCTCAGTGTCTCTATGATGTATCACATTGCTTTCAACTTCGCTTTCTTCAAAGACGGCAGGATTATCGCGAGAACACTGGAGGAAATTCAACATAAGAAAATTTAACAATAAATTGCAGACAATGTAAACAATAAAACTGATAGCTGTGTGAGAACATTATTTTCACGAGCTGGATAGTTGTCATGATTCTTAGAATAAAGTATTAATAGTTCAGTAATATTAACGGGAGGGAGTCGTTCTGTCTACTGTTGCGCGTATGTGACCAATACATCGGGTCTGTCACTATGCAAATCATGTCCCAACACCTCTTTGCATTTCCAAAATGTTAAAATTGCGGCTGTATCTAATCTGGTGACCGAGGCTGGAGGAGCTTCATATACACTAAGGAATGCAACCAAAGTTTACTTGGCAAAGACTTGCAGTGATTCGAAAGCTTCAAATTTGGTGAAGTTTGCATTAAATGCCGAATATGCTTGGACGACATTCATCGCAAATTTCTCGAAAATGGCGTTGTGTAGTAATAAAAATTTAGCGCGCCCCCGCAGGCGGGACGATACTTTTCCCTTAAGAAGTATATAGAGTAAGCAGATAAATTATTGCAACAGGGACTTACTTTCAATTTGGTATCATTGGTAGTATTGTTTTTTTTACACGGAGTTACCTGACATTAATGCATCTTTTGTCCCGGGGACACCTTTGTTTAAATGATATAGGATACTCAAGCACACAATACTTATGTCAAAGTGTCCATATTCTGGGAGCCTAAGGTCATGTTATTGAAACAAAAGTTAGAGATCAAATAAAAGGCAATTCATTTACCAGCATTACGCCCAGTGTCTTCTCATTGAATTCTCTAAATCTGTCACTCTTATCCCATACATGGCCAAATTTACTTTCCGACGTAATTTTCCGGAATATGTTGTCATTGTGCTTCAGTGATAACCACCAACCTATTGTAGAAGGCAATGTCCGTTAATTTCATTCAGAAGCGTTAACGGATATTATATCTTGTGTGACTATGGTCAAAGACAATCAGCGCATTTTATGATGCTAAACTCTTTCCGAATAGTAGTCTTGTTTAAGCAGAATTTCTCATGGGAAAATGTCCTCTTGTCGCTGATGCTGGCCAACGATTTAGGGAGCGTTCAGTTATTATGGCCCGGGGGAGGGGGGTCGGCAAATTCTTCCTGCGCATCAGTCAAAATAAGTGAACCCCCCTACCCATTGTACCAAAATATTGATGACCCCCTTTTAAGATGACAAAAATTTCATGACCCCCCTCCCACATTGCTTTAGTAAAGGTGCACACGCAAACACCTTGGGGGTATAGAGCGATAGAATAAAAAAAAAAATCTTCGATTTTTTCAAATTACCTTCCTTACAAACTCACAAGGTGTTAATGCTCAGATTTCCCCTTCTGACTTGCTATAATTTTGAAATTACCCCTCAAAGGGGTTGGACAGAAATGGATCGCAATATTTTTGTGCAAGCGTGTGTGTACAAAATGTTGATATTTTGATTTAATTGAAAATCAGCTGTTGATAATGTTGATTCACTATACATGGTAATGTATGAGAAAACTATGTAATACTTTTTCAATGCAAAACTATATCTATGCATTTATAGATATTTGATAATTTACATAAAATATAGGGTTGTTACAACTGGTATGTGGACAAAAGATTTGACTTTAGAATTTCACCAAAAATGTTCATCCCACATCCTGAATATTTTTTCCCAATGAAAAACTTGCTATACTTGTGCATACACAGACGTTCAATAATTAACATAATTGTACATGATTAGAATATGATGGTTCAAGGTGCATATGATGTGTACAAGAAATCTGATTATGGAATTTCACTGAAATTGATCATACACTATACATGGGAGTATATGATGAAAGTATGAATAATTTGTTTTTAAAATACAAAAATAGGTAAACCTGTGTATCTATGTACTCTCGATTATTAACCCTTTTCCTGCCAGGTCCATATTTCACCACCAGGTCAAGATGGTTAAAATTAATGAAACACAATATATTCCATATGGTGTATTTTAGCATAACACCGTACATTTGAAGGCTGTTGAAAACATAATACTGTAAAGTTGATTCTTTTTGGACAAAAGATGCTATAACATACCAAGCCAAGTGGGTGAAAATACGTCATGTTTTGGCTCAATACCGCTTTTTACTGACTTGGCCGATGGGGAAGTGATACAGTTATTACTGTCTGGCGGGAAAAGGGTTAATAATCGCAATCATACCAATCCATAATCCAATAATACTAGGTCAGAATTTGTAAGACAATAGTTGTAAACATTATACACAGAACAGCACAGAACAGACAGTAAATAGACGTTACACAAACAAAGTCAAATTCATGAAAGAAAGATATATTGACCTCTGGCCAAAAGACCAAGAAGTGATGTCAGGTGTTTCGAAAACAGTAAGCGCATCCTGCCCCACATGTGGCACCCGCCATATATCAATCTGTAAGTCAGATAGGTAGTGGTCACTAACTAAGGCCCCATGTCACCGATGCCATCAGTGATCATTTGTCGAAGAGAGATATTGTATTTATCTACCAGCTTGCGATACCTGCCAAAAAAGCGTTTGAATGTAGAGACAAGTCTTGCTCTGGTGTAACCTTGATTTAACAGTTTGTAAGAGAGATGGCCATGTCTCTCTACAAAATCACCATATGAACTGCATGCTCTTGCATATCGAATAAGCTGGGAAATGTATACCCCATAAGCAGGTGAGAGTGGAATATTACTGATGAGGTGTGGAAAATTGATTATACTAAAGTTGAAATCATCTCTCTTGCATATAGCCTAGTAGAAAGGTGACCATTGGAGTCAAATTCAAGTAAAATGTCCAGATATGAAGCAGAAGAGGCCGTTTCCGTAGTTTCTTTAATATCCAATTCTGGAGGATAAATCATAGCGAGATATTTACTGAATTCAGAGTTATTCAATGAAATAACATCGTCTATGTATCTAAATGTAAGGTTGAAAGTACGAGCTACAGAGACCTTCTTCTGCTTGATAAGGTTCTGGATAAATTCTGCCTCGTATGAGAACAGAAATAAGTCGGCAAGTAAGGGAGCACAGTTAGTGCCAATGGGAATTCCTATACACTGTTGGAAAATGTGTCCTCCAAATTCAACAAATATGTTGTCACTGAGGAAATCAAGCATACTGATAATGTCTTTCTCGGTATAAAACACTTTAGCGTTATATTAATGTGCTTGATTAGACTAGGGTGATAAGAAATGGATGTGTGCATCAGAAATTGGATTTGGGATTTTACCAAAATGTAGATTCACTGTACATGGGAGTCTATTAGGAAACTATGAATGATTTTTTTCCATTACAAAACTATCAAAACCTGTGTATTTATAGACATTTGATAATTCATTTTAAAGTACTTAGTTAGCCTAGGATGGTTAAAGGTTGATATGTGCGCAAGAAATTGGATTTTTGGAATTTCACCGAAATGTTGATTCACTATACATTTGAGTCTATGAGAAAACTAAGAAGAATTTCTTTACAATACTTAACTAAATTGATTTGTGCTTTTATAGGTGTTTGATAATTGATACAAATGTACTAGATTCAAATAGGGTATTTGAAAGTTCAGATGTTGACAACAATTATGATATTGGAATTTCACTAAAAGTATTATTTAACTTTTCATGGTACTGGTAGTCTCAGTACAGGTAACTGTTGAATAATTTCCCTGACAAAACTTGCTATATATCTAATATGTAAGTAATAGGAATTGTTCATTGCCCTCAGTGAGCTCGATTTACAATAAGATAAGCCTCAGAGTTGCCAAGTCAAGATGTTCACGTGACAGATAATTATACTTTTGTTCAGATTTACATTTCAATAACTTCAGAGAATGAAATCATGCAACGCATCATTTTTATCTCCCGGAATATTTCTAAACATTGAAACTGCTTTTTGACAGGACGGATACTTATGAAAATCAAATGACCCCCCTCTGAGCTGTTTGAAAAATACATGACCCCACTCCTTTGCAGTTTTCAAATTTGAGGTGACCCCCCTGGATTTTGCCGGCCCACCCGCGGCCATAATAATTGAAGGCTCCCTTAGTTTGGCGACATGGCGTAAGTTACGATAAAAAGCTAATATTATTACGTACCATCATAGCAAAAGACTGGGTAATTGACCAGAAGGCCTCCATCGACAAACACTTCATCAACTTTACCGCGACGGTGATGCACTGCTTCATAGAACCCTATAAATCAAGAAATACAGTCATTTTTCTCTGCAAATAGCATTATGATATTGGATTCATTTACAAGCAGAGTACACATGGCAGGACTGATATTTGAATACTCAAAATTTATTTAATGCTTTTCTTGTTATACTGAAAAATGAAGCCTTTGACTTTTTGTTTCAATGAAAATTGTAGCTATAATGTTTTTCTTAAAGATAAACCACATCAAAGCAGGTCCAATCAGTATCATTAAAGACAAATAAATAATTGATTGGTTCAAGAAACAAATAGAGACAATTTAAAAATCCATAGGGCCATCTGTCGTCACTGCTTAGTGATGATACTTGGTGTTCGATAAGCGCACCGTGCTACTATGCTACATCAATGTGATCAAAGGATGACCTAAAGTGAATAATTTAGTACTGTAATATCTACCAAAGCACTGCTGTAAGTGAAATCAAGGAAAACTGTCATTCGTCATTTGATAACAGATGTATCATATTTTGATACCACATCTTCATTTCTACTATACATTTTCTTACTTATATGATCCAACTAAATTGTTCTATGTTACGTGTTGTACAGCACCACCTAGAAACTGACTTTCGGATTAATTAAGGCAATTTGCATCTTTTATACTAACATTTGCAATAGTTATATAATTTTATCGTTTTCTACAGGTATATCTGAAATTTATTTGGGTATGTGTGAGAGATATTTAAAGTTTCATTCATTTGTTTCAAAAACCTAAAAACACGAGATGTTATGACAACTGTGCTTATAATAGGATCAAATTTTGAATATTCTAAAACATATTAAGTCAGTTGTATAGTACAATTTAATAAATTATTGTAAGAACTTTAATAATTGTAATAGAATTAAGTGCAGATCACAGAAAAAATATAACTCTTCAGAACATATTACCCAAAAGCATCCGTACATAGTATAAAGCCGAAACCAATGGTGTATACTGATTATTCCCTGTATAAAGTGAGGATGACGTATTATTTGGCTATGTTCCTGATATTCCCACACTATCAATGTTATTATTATTATTATTATTATTATTATTATTATTATTATTATTATTATTATTGTTGTTGTTGTTGTTGTTATTATTATCATTTTCAAGTTCATTAAAATAGGAGAAGTTAAGACAGCTGATTGATCTACATGTAGGTGTTGCTTAAAGTTTTGCTGGTGTTCGTTGAATTCTGGCAAATTCGAACATTTGCTCAGCAACCAATCAAAATGTTGACAGACCACGAGAATTCGTAGCGATAACGACCAAAGTTCGTGTAAAAACGCTTTTACCATATACAATTTGACATTGACATAATTTGATAACTCCTTTCTTCGGGACACTAAGAAATACAGGGGGAAATCGATAGAAATCTACCCAGCTTACTTATCGTTATATTCATGTTGCCAAAAGGGTGATGACTACAGTTTCACTTTCAGGTGCTATTCTATTTCCTGTCAATAGATTCACACATAGTAAAAGGACAGAACGTACGTAAACTGTTTTCATTTGTTGATCTTAAATATCACCCTGCCTTTGTGATAAACAAAGTTCAATCTAACAATTGAATAACGATATTACATTGTCTAGCTTTCTATACATGTTAATCAAGACTCACGTGGATGGTGAGGATGCCAAACTTACCAGGTACTGCTATCGACATCCTGACGGCAAGTCTTACAGGCAAATTCGGTGTAGTCTTTACGTGACAGTATTCGGCTTCCATACGTGTGAGGTTGCAAACAACAATACACAACTCTTTACCGGTTTTCTGGTACAGCTTAAACCAAAGAGATTTACAAAATTCACGGGTACGCATCTAAGTTTAGTCTTTCTCCCCTCTATAATCAATGCATTTCCGAGGGTAACGTGCAATTCAAATAAACAGTACTGTTTTAAATGGTAAACTCCTTGCCTTTCGTTCGTTAAACATCGAATCAAAACCTTTAACAAAGAGCCAATTATCAAAGCGTCTGGAATGGGATCTAAGAAAAGTGGTTAGACTTTCTTTAAGGACAAATACAGGCATTAGATACATATCAAGCTCAATTTGAGTGAATCATCATGTTTCGAGGCTGTTAGATCATGGTAGGTTTCCCTATAAAATATTGATTTTTCCCATGTAGTGATGCACGTATGTATGTATGTATGTATGTATGTATGTATGTATGTATGTATGTACGTATGTACGTATGTATGTATGTATGTATGTATGTATGTATGTGTGTGTGTGTGTGTGTGTGTGTGTGTGTGTGTGTGTGTGTGTGTTCAGAAGATAAATCACGAAAATATGACCTAAAGAGTTATCTCTAGAAAGGGTACCCACTTCTCTAAATGTAATGTCTTTATTTCCAACCCTCTTTTGCAACTCTTCTCCAAACCATTTATACATTCTGTGTCCTGGGTTCCAACCGTAGAATCTTAGTATGTTTGGGATGAAGCTAAGCCAACCCCACGAGTGATCTGCAAATATAAAATGCGAGGTTCATTTAAGAAATGAATTGCTATTACATATATGAAAAACATTGAACGCGACAGTGTGAATTGGGTTCATTCTGACATATTTGCGTTCAGAATGGTTGATCAAAGTTTAAAATTGGCAAGTCGATACGTACGTCGAAAATGCATGTTAGACTCTCGGAAAGCTTGCACAATACCTACAGGGTGTCGAACTGAGTCCGAGTTTGTCAGAAATTTTGTAAACAATACCGTAGAGCAAAAGACAGCATTTGTTTGCAATTTCGAGTGTAAGCAAGGTCGGGTCTTGCGAGTATGAATCATGGTAGACGACACTCAGTATGTGCCTGTTTCGTTGATAAGGTAATCGTGCAGTCATTATGACAAAAGTAAATTTGATACACGAAAACGAAGATGTTTAAGTTTTGATCACTTTCCTCTCGATGTATTTAAAGCGCCACTCTAACAATATTTGCAAAGTGACTAGGAGTTACCATGGGATGCAGATAAAAATATCTAGGATTTACCAGTATTTGAATATATTATGGCCGCTCTACCATTTATCAACTTTATCGGGAATAATAATTTCCGAGTTTACTATTAACTTTAAAACTGCCAGCAGATCAGAAAGGCGCTTTAAAATTTAAGTGTGCTAACCTGTTACATGATTTTTCTTTCTGCATTTAGTGCCATCGTGCAGTTCAACTCACCTACGGCAATTGCTTTAAGTCTTTTCTCTAGTGCTTCAATAACATCGCGGGGATCCTGGTCGACGCCGACGGCCAGCATACAGGCAACCATAGCCCCAACACTTGTACCACCAAAACGCTTGATTTTCGGCAATATTCCAACATCCTTTAACACCTGTAACAGAATTCCTCCGCTTGTTGTCAGTGAGATCTTTACATATATCAAATTTTGATAGCACTTCTTAGGGATCAAAGAAAAACAGTAAAAAGCACAAATAGGTCACGATGAAAGCCTGCTGCGTCCACAAAAGAAAAGTACTCGCATACGTGCACAAAATCAATCTCCTTCTGTTCAGTACACGCCAGCATATTAACCATACGTAATCGATTGGTTTTTCGTCACTTTCTTAAAAAAACTTTGCTCTAATAGTTTACCCTGTGTATTAAAACTCAGACCTATAGCTCCATTAGGAAGCCCACAATTTGGTATGTGCATAAATAATGAGGTACAGGAAGTAGCTAGAAATGTGACATTTTGTCAAAAAGGCTTGTTCCCAAAGTTACCCATATATATAAAATTCAGACCTCTAGCTACATTTGAAACCCTATTATTAGATATGCGTATAATCAATGAGGCGCAGTATAATGCCCGGGTAAATGGTCAGAGGGCATCCCCAAAACTCTGGTATACAAGTTGGTCCCCTACTTGTCAATTTTTGTTAGACACAAACCCTCCTGACTCTTACATGGTCAGAATATGCCATTGCCATATCTTAGCTGCATAGGTATAGCACACGTCAAAGGTTATTGATGATTGTGAAAAATAATACTTCAAAAATCTTCTTCTCTAAATTGGCACGGCCTACGACCTGGAAATTTGGCATTCAGTAGCGTTGACCTGTGGTCTATAGATATTGTTAACATAACTTTGATTGATTAATTTGTATGCAAATAACGTGTAAAAAATGTGGTCTTTGAGTTTAAACTTATTTGCCAAGTTACAAGACATATGGTGCAACTGTCTTTGAATTGGAGCCATGATACATGAAAGTA
Organism: Ptychodera flava; assembly: GCA_001465055.1. Classification (NCBI taxonomy): domain Eukaryota; kingdom Metazoa; phylum Hemichordata; class Enteropneusta; family Ptychoderidae; genus Ptychodera; species Ptychodera flava. The sequence goes on from LD351015.1 coordinate 23,472, forward strand.
GGTCAAAGGTCTTTCAAGGTCATCCAAAATTGTCAAAACAATTTTGGTCCCATACTGACTCCTATAAACCAGGAACCATACCCGTTGCATGTTTAGTTCCTGAGATACACAGGGTTTTGCATAATCAATTAGTTATGGAAAATATCGATTTAATCACTTAAAAATCTTCTTCTCAAAAAACGACAAGGTCAATGAACCTGAAAGTTGCCGTATGACATTTCAGCACTATCTAACAAAAATTGCTAGTAGCTTTTTAATTGGTCAAACTTTATGCAAATTAGGCAGAATACAAAATTTATATCTAAGATGGCAGCCAGGTCAAAAGACCCACTGTATTGGACTTGTCATGTGCAGTTGTACTCAGTTGCCTTAATAAGCCCTGAAAGTTTGAAAAGGCTGTACGCAATTAATGAGGTACATGATGTGCAGTCATAAGGTCTCCAATCATACCAAATATGAAGGGTATGGAACTTGTGGTTACTGAGTTATGGACATATACGTATATTTGAGGTAAAAGATCATCGGGGTCACATGATATTTTGTCATAAAAACTGTATTCCATAGTAGTTATCCCTATGTCCCCAAAATCAGACGTCTGTTTCTATTGGTTAGCCCAAAATTTAGATATGTGCAAAATTAATGAGGTGCAGGTTGTCCCTTCATAAGGTCTTCCATCATACGTAATATGAAGGGTTTGGAGCTTGGCCGAGTTATGGATGTATATTTATGCTTGAGGTCAAAGGCCATTGAGGTCATGTGACGTTTTGTCAAGAAATTATAACACATAATTATCTTTTTGTATCAAAACTCCGACCTATAGCTCCATTTGGAACCCTATAACTATACGTGTGCATAATAAATGAGATACAGTATGTTGCCAGGGTCAAAGGTCAGAGAGCAAAATCTTTGTGTACCATTTGGTCCACATCTGGTCAATGTTCATCAGACACTAACTCTCCCTTACTCTTACGTAGGTCAGAATAAACCCTTGCCTTAGCTTAGTTGCAGAGGTATAGCGCAGGTGAAAGGTCATTGGAAAAAGTGAAAAAATAATAATTTGATTAGTGTGGTACCTAGCTGGATTATAATTATCCACACCGCGCACAATCTCCTTGCGGAAATTGTAGCCATCCAGCCTACTATGTAGAATGCCAGGGAGGGTGTAGGTCATGAATTGCGCCCTCTATAACTACGTCAACGAGCCAAATAGTATTCCACTTTAAGATGGCTGCCACTACAGACGACAGTTTCATGTTGTTTCTTTGTAACGTTGTTCATGATTTCAGATATTTTTGGTAAGACTTAATATCAGAGTATGACAAGATCCGTTGTCCGTATTTTGTACACATCTGATGTTCAAAACTAAGATAATTAACATTCGCAAATACGTGGTGCCTGCAGCCGCTGAACTGTGATGTGCAGATGACATTCCGGATATGGGGCGACATCGACATTTCGCCTGCACGTTATTATTCCAAAAACACAAATTGCTGAATAAAAAACATGCACCTGTATGTTCAAAATATTGTGAAGTTTCCTAATATTTGGTAGAACCCCAAAGAACCCCAGAGGAAAACGTTAGAAATCAAGGTACTTTTACAGGCCATTTCCTTCTATCCAAATAAGTGCTTGATATGCTCCACACGATGCGGGCACGAATCCCTGTTTTATCCCTTTACTATACTGTCATGAAAGATGTCCATAGTGATTAAGTTGTGCATGAAAATGCTAATGTATCATGCTAGAACCAGTTCTCATTGTTCATTTCATTGTTCATGTTCAATTTTTTGTTTTACTTTCGGACTTTTGATGCATGTGCCGTTTAGCTGACCTGCATGCCATATTTGAAAGTACATTTGCAATTTGACCCAGTCGGACTACTAATGGTTAAAAAAAGAGAAATAATACTAGCATAGGTCTTCATATTTCTTATTTATAGTTTACAATAGAACTTTTAAGTGTAAAAGTTTGTTTTAAACAATATTTACATTACATTACATAAAGTTTACATTTTTTTCAGTGAAAGGAAAAGTTACATGTACAATGGGAACTGACTGATAATATGTTCTTTCATATAAAAACGACAGGACTAAATCCAGTACCACGGGAGATAACATTTTTTACATATCAGCAGATTGGCAATAGGCTATGATATCAATAATCAACAAAACGAAAAAAGGTGAAAATGAGTTTCTTCCTCATTAGGGGTTAATACAAGAAGTTTGGGCGATACGGCGTCGTATTCGAGTGATGTGTCCGTATTTTTACGAGTTGTGCAGCAACGGGTCAAAATGCGGACACATCACGAGAATACGACGCGGTATCACCTAAACTTCGTGTTGTAATCCCCTTTACCATACATGCATGTTTTGATTATGACTGTTTCCCTACGGAAACTCCAAAATTAGGACGAAATCAACTGAAATCGACCATGCTTGCTCCTCGCTGTACTTATAAAAAATTGGTTTCTAATGAGTGATGACAACCGTATCACTTCTGGATATTATTCCGCTATTGGGCCATTCCACTTCAAGGGAGGATCTATGGAGTTTTAAAGCGAACAATTTAAATATTACGATGTCGACACAGGTTTTCACAATTTGAAGAAGATTTATTTTCAGTTTAAAGTGAAGGTGGATGTAAAACGACTGTTTTTTCGTGTTTTGATACATAACCTCATCCCTGCGTGAAAGTTATAAGGCCGCCAAAATCATATCAAAATACTCGTGCCACGCTAGCGTTCGATTTCAAACTCGATCGAGTATGAACAGCTGAGAGCATAGAGCAAAGCAGCTCTGCGACCATCTTCGCTTGCCAAGGCCTGCTGTTTGGGCAGCTGGATGCTTCCCGAAATCAGGCCTTGGCCGATCGAGCCCACAGATCGTGGTTTTTAAAGCGCCACCACACGACTGTACGAGACCTGTAACTAGCCAATCAGCGATCGCTGTCGTTGTTTACATTTCATTTCTAATTCTCCCCGTACGCATTCAAAGCGAGAGTGTACATTTGTAACACTGTATTGCAGCTTAGCTAAAGTATTTACTTTGGCGAAACATGGTTTGCCAATGTACCTCGATCCAACACGATCGTCAAGTCCTCCGCAAACTTCATTAAAAATGCCAAAGTGACTGGGAAACGTTGATGTGAAGATTGTTCGTCAAATTTGTCGTAGTTGCACACTCTGCACGTTGCCGAGGCCTTCTCGGATTTCTCTGTTTATGTAACGCGTGCTGTGATTGGTCCGCCTGATTTTCAAGTTCTATCAGATTCCTTCGCACAGTATATTAGCGTGATCACGCACGGCGTAGTACGGTGGCCCAAAACTACCTGTTCTCCGCATTCAAAGTCTGCGTCGCAT
>LD351020.1:0-15652 GCA_001465055.1 Ptychodera flava
TCAGAGCTTTAAAACGATACCTGTTTTGTAGTTGTCAAACGCAGACTAAAAATGTTACGCGATTTTGAAAATGTGTTGACAGAGTGGCCACATAACTGTTCCCCATACTGTAGAATTTGTATCGCTGCCATCTCCGATACAAATGGGGTATTCTGAACGATCTGTGTAGGTACACGATTTATATTTCGCAGGACTTCAAGCCAGAGTCTAGGAATCACAGCGATGTATGGGGTTTGGTTGTCTTAGCCAGAATAAAACTGGTACGCGATTTTGAAATTGTGTTTTGACAGAGTGGCCACACAACTGTTCGACATTATGACAGAATACGGCGCGGGAGTTCGACACAGTATGGCGTACGTAACGAAGGACGCATGTGGAGGTTGCCAGGAAATACAATTTTTACTGATGGCGCGCTGGCCGCTGATTGGCTAATGAGAGGGGGAAAATATTATGGTATAGCATGTATAGCGTCTCCAATTTTGGAGCTGACCCGGACTGTATACAACACGAATGGGTGTAGTCGTCGAGTCTTTCTTAACTGAGCGATGGGGAAGATAATGTCCGTTTGTTTTATCATCGTCGTCGACTTCCTCGATAAAGTCGCGAGACTGTTGGTCAATTAAGATGTTGTTGTATACTTTCAATAAATCGGGCGTTAACCGACCCACCATAGCGCGTGTGCGTTTCTCAGTAATATGATAATTTGTCGGCAATGGCGGGTGGTCGACCTTCCATGGTAACTTAGCAACGTATTTTCCGTCTTCAACTCGTAAATGCGTATCACGATATGATTCGAATTCGCTTACCTCAGTGTCCTTGGTGTTTACTTGGTCTCTTATTCCGAGTTTCCAAGGCCCAGTAGTTTTGAAGTTTCATTTCCTCTTCAACTGTAATCGTAGCGATGTGTAGAGTGGTCGCGTCGGCGTTGGGCGCACTTCGTATACCAGTGGGTCCCGACAATAAGTATCCACCGAATTTAGAAAGGACGGCGGTCGGGCCTGGTCCCCTTACAATGTCATCTTCGATGAAGTCCCAGTAATAATCAGTTCTGATTAATAGCGATATCTCGAATGATTCGGCGTCAGAGGGTGGGTGCGCTAATTTTAAACCCTTTATGTGAGGTAAATTCAATACGGAACGTGAAATTTTGTTCTTCACGCTGATTGATTTCTCTGGAACGATTAGCGCGCTCATTGACTTTGGACCGTCGCGTGTCTGAAGTGCGAATGTTACCATTTCAAACGATCGTGCGTTAGCAGTTTTGTCACCGAATCTCTTTAATCCGTATACGTCCGAGGTTTAGGGCTTCATATCTAGCTTCGTTACTAGATCACGTGTAATGAAGGAAATGTCAGAGCCTTCATCAAACAATACCGTAGCCTTGATTGTATTTGGACCGTAAGTGATTGGAACTTCGGCAGTTTTGTGTATGCCAGGCTCCATTTTCCGTTTACCCGAGTTACTCTCCGTTCTCGCGAAATTTACTCCAATCTGCGTGGCAGGTTGAGTAGATGAGGTAGGCTTGTCGTCGCCTCTATTTCCCGTAGCGTGCGTTTGAGTGTCTGTAACCTGATTGTTGGGACTTGGTCCCGTCGTAGCGTGACTCGATTCAGTGGTACACAGCGAGGTGTGATGCTTTCTTCCGCAGCGAAAGCATTTCCCTTTCGATTTACAATCTCCGACTTTGTGTTTCCTGAGGCAGTTGAAACACAATTTATCCCTTTTAACGATTTCGTGGCGTTTGTTTCGATCAGTTACTACCGTACAGTCGTTGTGGAAGTGTGGTCCCTTGCAGTACGCGCAAGTTTTCGGCTTTTTCGGCTTCGAGGCATGGCGGCCTTTTGCGTTCGTCTTGGCCTTCGCGAAGAAGGTCGCGGTAGCTATTGGCGTTTCCGTAGATTCGGTTTCTTCGTCCACGTAAAGTATATGTCTCCATAGTGCGTCGCGAAGTTCGTCGATTTCCCAGCTTTTGTCTCCGTAATGTTCGTTGAATACAGCGATTATCTTTTTCGGTAGTTTTATCCAGATCGCCCTTTCTAACATAACAGCGTATTTGTCAACAGTAATGTCGAGGTTTTCTAGCTCGCGAATGTGGTTCTCTATATCATCGTAGAATTTTCTCAGATTTGTGTGATCGTAATTTGGCTTCGGCATAGTTAATAGCGAATCTATGTGCGCGTGGATTATTTTGTGTCTTTGTCCGTAACGCTTTTTAAGCGCATTAATGGCGCGTTGGTAATTAGAGTCCGAAATACTCAAACCAGCGACTACGTTCGCGGCTTTGCCCTTTAATTGACCGCGCAGATAATGAAATTTCTGAATGGGTTCTAGCGCAGTATCATTATCGACCATGGACTTGAAGCTATCGTAGAAAGTCATCCATTGATGAACGTCGCCACTGAACGTAGGTAGTTGAAGTTTTGGTAGACTTACCGTCTTGTGAGGTGCTGAGACGGGCGGTGTGCGAGCTTGCCTGAAGGTTGAACTTGGGGTTGCTTCGATGGGTTTATTTTCCTTCTCTCCGATGAAACGCTTGATTCTGAATATCTTCTCGTGTGTCTCTTCGTTGTATTGCTGGAGGTCGGCAGATATATTGTCGATGTCTCCATCTTCGGCGTTAGTGATGATCGAACTGTCGAGTTTTTGTATCTCTTCGTACGTTTCCTCTACTCTTGCCAGTATCATCTCCAGTCTGAACAGTTGTTCGGGGTCGCCCTGAAACGCAGACATTGTGGTTTCGGCTTTCTTGAGTTGGTTCGTCACTATTCCGCGGTAGACTCCTCGTGTCCTCTTCAGGTTGGTCGTAGCTGGGGTAGCCATTTCCTCTGCTTGCGCTGACTTCGACTTTGCTTTCTTCTTTGAACTCATCCTGGTCTCGGCACCAAAAACAATGTGTGGGATTGTTTACGAAGCAAGATCTTTAGAGTTCAAGTGATGGAGACAGAGGCGTCGGCTGTATTTCTTCAAACTTTATTACTACAGCTACGATGAACTACTGCTACAATAACATACTGTATCAGTGGGTGGAAAAGTGACGACCAGATCCAGTGATGAGCGATGCGCTCTGAGTATACGCATACATATATACTAAGCTGTACATAAACATATATTAAAGTAAAGTGGCTAATTCAGGCTGTGATATAGCCGATTTTGGCGGGAAAGTAAGAAGCGTCTTTGACTTTGATTGGTTAGAGATGAGTCACACGTCAGAAAGAATTAAAACTATGTGTAAACACAGGATATTGGAAGGAACTGAAGAGATTACAATCTGTCTTCATTGTCAAGGAATTAAGAAGTAGCTATCTTTGTATAACGTTTCTCGACACTTGTTGACATTCAGTATGTGCTTGGTGTTAGTCTTTTGCTAGTCCCCATGGACACCGTCAAGGAGGACTTATAGGTTTGTTCATGTCCCTGCATGCGTCCATGTGTCTGTGCATCCGTCAGTCCGTCCATTCACGCAGATATCTCAGAGATGCCTGGAAAGACTTTATTCAAACTTGGTACAATGATTATTACTTATGTCACACATATACATGTTGATTTGTTTTGTGACCTGATCCAAAATGGCCGTTCGGTGGCCATTTGTTTCCTGTATTTGATGTCTGAGCGTACTTTCATGCACATTTCTCAGTGATACTGGGAGCTATTCCATTCAAACTTGGTACTTGGATTACTCCATATATTACATTCAAACTTTGTACTTGGATTACTTTATATATTATACATATGCACATTGATTTTTATTTTTATCCGGTCTAAAATGGCCATGTGGCGGCCATTTTGTTTCCTATCTTGACAACCATGTGTCCATTCACATGTATTTCTCAGTGATGCCTGGCGCGATGGCATTGAAAGTTAGTACATATATTAATCCCTATGTCATATATATGCATGCCGATTTTTGTAATGGTTCGATCAAAAATGGCTGTGTGACTGCCATTTTGTTTCCTGTATTTGTTATCCACCCACAGGGTCGCCAGGATTCACAGGGGCTCAAGGATGGCCAATTAAGAGAGAATAAAGAATGATGCTTTGTCCATGCATAGGGGCTCATGAATGCAGATATCTCAGATATACCTTTGCCAATTCTTTTTAAACTTAGTACTAGGATACTACACTATATCATACATATTCAGGTCCATTATATTGGTGTGGCATGTAATTAGTGCTAATTTGCATAATTTGGGATTAGAGCGCTGTTTCTAATACTCTGCCAAATTTGATGAAACTTTGTGCAGGTGTTTTTCACACAGAGTTTCACACAGTGTCAATACTGCACAAATTAATTGCTAATTTGCTTATTTGATGAATTTTTATAATTATGGTGATGTATAGGTGATGAAATGTTATACAGGTGATGCAGATGATAATATGTCAGTGTTATAATTGAATGAAAAATGATTTGCAACATCCTGTTGATTAATTACTACTTGAGTCATTTTTGTAATTAGGGTGGCAGCTCAGATTGGTTTTATGTTAATTTTCACCCCATGGAGCTCATTCTTGGTCATTAAGCCTCATCTGTATTGCAGTGTTTTTAATTACAGACCCAGTTCATGAACAGGACTCTATCCTCGCACTCTGAAGACCTATAATCAAATTACCAATTAACAATTGGGGACTGTGTCATCAACGATGACTTGTTTACTTTAAACTGCAGTTTTAGTTCACAAATTCATGACTTTTGCCATGTTGAGTCGTGACCTCTTTTATTCAAAAATGAGACAATAGCGCTGAACTAATATGTACGGTCCACGAGATGGTAAAAATTACAGACATTACGGACAACAAACAGAGCTGAACTAATGTATGGTCCATAACATAGTATACATGAAGGGCAACAAACAACACAATCTGTCATCTTGTCTCACAACTATATCCTGTTGGCCTTGGATGACATCAAGGGGTCAAAGGTAAACTGACCAGCAAAATATTACTATCATGTAGTTTGACTCCCTAGCACAAGACGAAAACCGTACTTCAACTACTGAAATTTACTTTGTTCTTAACTTGAGAGGTAATTTTGTTGTCTATCTAGTCTACAATCACAGCATGTTCTCAACACAGGTCTGTGTGATTTTGATTGTGCTCTTAACATCAAACTGAAATTAACAAAAAATAAAATAAAGCAAAAGCAGCTATTTTTTGTGAAGTTTTCGTTTCTTGCTGTTATTTCATTTCTTCCATGATATTTGAAGACGTTAAGCAATATTTTTAATGGCACCAATTCTAATTTTTTATGACTCAATCAGGGAGAAAAATGTGAAAAATATCTATACATAGGAATATTTATTTTGATATGACACACTGCTGTCTGTTGTGCAGATTTTTAGTTTGGTTGGCATATATCAACTCTGGCACAGGATGAATTCTGGCGAAATTTACATGCATCTAATACAATTTGTAAGCCTAGCACTTACCTGTAAATGGTGAAAACTCTATCACTTATGTGACATCAAGGTCAGTGAAACGCTGTGTTTACTGATCATTTTTATCCCACGCTGAATATTAAAAGATCAACCTTTGATGAGACATTTTTCAGTTTTGTTAATTAACTGATAAACAAAAGTTTAGTTCATTCATCTTTGGTGCTGTGCAGGTGGATTAGCCTGACTGACCACTCAAAAAGTGGATGGTTTTGTTTCCAAAACACCAGTATTGTGACTGGTGATATTCTAAGGTCACCCATCATTCATCACCATGCCAACATTATGTGTTTTTGCAACTGTCTTCTAAAAGTGAAAGAGTGGATGTGAAGGCCTGTTTGTCGAAAATGTGAGTCACATTTTGTATATCAATTGGACTTCAAAGCAAAAGTGAAAGAGACTGTAGTCAGCAACTGCAAAATTGAAAATCTTCCTTGTTCAAACCCATTAAACTATGCAATAATTTAATGTGTTTTCACAGTTTGACTTCCAATGTAGCATACATTACTCTGTCTACACTGAATGGCTTTTATAATTTCGAGTATTCTCCTGTTGAATTGAAATCCAAGTATGCTGGCAGCCAAGTGACCTTAAATGAACTTTCACAGCACTCTTGCTGACTATAGTACTGATCAATGATCAAGGTGGGGGTAAGATAAATATAAGACAGCTTGGGTTTTATGTTCACAAATTTATTATATATTGTAAAGCAATCAAACTTTAATATATAATGTGTCTGTTTCTTGAAGAAAGGTGTTTATAAGGTTCTGACGGACGTTTTGCTATGATACTTTGCTTTGCACACAGTATAATTCCCCTCCAAAAATGGTTCAGTCTGACCCGCCCTCTTATCTTGCTCGGACCAATGACTTGTTACTTGCCTGCATGCCAAAACGGCGTCCTTTGATGGCTTGTATTTTCTGTCAGTGGGTTAGAACTATATCGACAACGGTACACACATTGGACTACTCGTCGTCATCAATTGACATAATCCGCCAACTTTATAGTAACTGCAGTATAAAAAGGTATGTTTATTAACGTATTATCTTCCATGGCATTGTTTTACTTGCCTCTCCAATTGTAATTTCCGTATTACTGACTCTCTCTGAATAAATTAGAAAGGGTGAATATTCAGAGAGAATGGTGGACACACATGAGTGCTTACTCCCCATGGCAAAGCGGGATAAGCTTTATTTCATAGGCGGAATTGTATTAGAAACTTTTGAAAGTATCATTCATTGAATATATTTGTAAACAAACAAACAAACAAACAAACAAACAAACAAAACAAGCAAACATTATTCTTTATTGACAAAATATGAACACAGCTACAATTTTATTGGTTCTTTAGTGTATATGAAAATAATCACACATTACAAAGAAAGAGATGCATAAACAAACAAACAGACAAACAAATAAATGTATAAACAGACAAATAAATATACAAACAAGGAGCCCGAGTCCCCTGTGGTCTAAGCAGAATTGTCTAAAAAGAGAGAATGATATACTGAGAAGCCCTTCTTTTCACCCCTTCCTTGAAATGCCAATGACGTGAATATACCCATGAGTAGCAAACAATGTGATATACAAGAATACGATAGACCGTCAAAATGTTACCGGGGCAAACAACATCGCAAACCTGGGTTGTCGATCTCCAGCCACATTATTGTATACAAGATGATTCACTTCATGTATTTACATACCAACATGATACCTTCAGATTCAGATCTCAGATCCTATAACTTCTGAAAACAACTGAAATAGGCTGCATTCACAAACATCTATGGAGGGTAGGGCGGGAGGAGATTTCAGGGGCACTTGAAAAAAATTACAACACGCACAGGGGGATCTGAAAAAATGTTAACAAAGGGGCATACTTGAAAATTTATTGAATATCAAATTCCTTTTCAATACCACTTTCATTTCCTGAAATTTCCTGCAATTTCCCCCTCCATGTTGTTGAATTGTTTGGGAATTGACAAAAATTGTGTAACTTGTCTCGGGATATCAAGTGGTAAACATCAATGGCAGATATTTCTGCAAGGAAAATGTTCAGTTCTTTATAGAGTTGTTGATCAAATCTGTCCATGTAAAATCAAATGTTCTGCTCTAGCCATGCACATGATAAACCAATAGGTTTCAGCTTACCAGATCATTCCTTAAGCTTGGAGTCAGATTTGTGTCTTTACCCAAATCCACACCTCGTCTGATCCTCTAAAGTACAAAGTAAACAACTAATTAAAATGTTACATATGCAACTTTGCGAATTGCGTGCAGGGTATTATGGTATTTTTACTTTTAGCTCTTCTGTCAGCAACATGGAGTGTATCAAATAGTTGGTCGTCTGTCATTATTTGTCATCTGTCATCCAGTGCAGATTGTCATCAGTCAACATTGTATTTTCTTGGCTTCTGCTCGTTCTAAGGTGGTGAACAGTGTGAAGTGTGGTTGGGTAGGTTGATCAGTGAGAGAGATAAAATTGAAGGTTTTCATAACACCTTTATTATCTCGAACTGTAGTTTGAGATAACAAATTTATAACTTAACATGGTTGAGTCATGAGTTCCTTTTATTCACAAAATACTCATGTATGGTCCAAGAAATGGTATCAACACACAACACAATCTGTCAGCTTTACTTTTGTCCGTCAACAATGCCGTGTTCACCTTGGGTGACCTCAAGGGGTCAAAGGTAAACTGATAACGATCAGGCTACCATGAGAATGTGCACAAACTGTATTTCAATACCAAACCTTGGACTTACCAAAAGTGAAGATCTGACATTTGAATGTTTTTTGAACCCTTCAACTTTAGCCCAGGCTAAAACATATACTGTGAATTAAGGTTCCAAGACAAGAAATTGACCTCTTTAATCTAACAATTCTCTGGTGGTTAATAAGCTCAGAACCCTCGTAAATTATATATTTTATAAAGCCTAGATATAAGGAAAGATTTTGGTAATCACAGTGTTACCATTGTTTACATAACTAGCACGTGACAGGTAATTTGCATAACCTCTCAAACATCTGTTTTCGCTATGTTTTGTCTCAATACTTCAGAATATCTGACTCAAACTTTCTGGAATGCAAGCTGTCACAACGCTCTTCCAAAGCATGTCTCAGATTTTTTATATCTTGCTTAGTATATATTTGAGCACAATTTGGAGAAATCAACTAGGATTAAAAAACCGCTCTGGAAGTTTTTCAGGAGTTAAAAAATTTGTTCAAGAAGGTTGAAAAAAATTCTGAGACATACTTTGAAAGATCCTTAGACAGCTTGTACTCAGACAAATTCCGGCCACATATTCAAAGCATTTAAACAAAACATAGGGAAAACCGATTTTTGAAATGTTATGCAAATTACCTGTCATATTATAGTTATGTCAATGAAGGTGACACTATTGTAACCAAAATGTTCCCCTTTATCTCGGCTTTCTGAAAAATAGATAATTTACGGGGGTTCTGAGCTTATTAACCATTAGAGAATTGTTAGCTTAAAAAGGTCAATTTCTTGTCTTCGAACCTTAATTTGTCGATTGACTTGAGAGATATTGTTTCTATTCAGTCTACGATTACACTATATGTTCTCAACACATTTTAGTGTGTCTTTTATTGATCATGCTCTGGGACACCAAACAGAAGGCAACACAAAATTAGAAATAAAATACATCAAAACAGCTGCTTTTCGAAAGCATGTTTAGCTTCATGCTGATATTTTGTTTCTTCCAAGATACTGAATGGCGTTTCACATTTTTATACTGACACCTATTTAGATTTCTGATGACCGATTCATGCACAGGTAAAAAATGAAATAATAAATATCTATACTTAAGAATATTTATTTTGCCCTGATAGTCTGCTTTGTATCGTGCATGATTTTATTTTGGTTTATTAACACTGGCTAGGGATGAATTCTAGCGAAATTTACATGAAACCAAACATCTTAGTAAAAATAATTTGTAAGCCTTTAACCAACCTGGAAATGATGAGAACTGTATCACTACTCATGACCCGATACCAAATTTATTGAAAAATCACACTTTGATGAAACTTGTGACATTTTACTCTTTTGTTAATAACCTGATACAGGAAATTTAATTCATTAATTTTCAATGTTGTGCAGTTGGATAAGCCTGACTGATCACTCAAAAAATGGCCGATTTTGCAAAGAGTTGTTTCCAAACCAGTTATTGTTACTGGTCTTATTGTAAGGTGACCCGTTTCATTCATCACCATGCCAAAATTATGTGTTGTTTTGCAACTCTCTCCTCAAAGTGAAAGAGTGGGGTGAAGACTTGTTGTTCACACATCTGAGTCACTCTTTGGATATCAATTAGACTTCAAAGCGAAAGTGAAATAGCCTCTGTTCAGCTAATGTTAAATTGAAAATCGTCCTTCAAACCAATAATTTGACGTGTTTTCACAGTTCGATTTCGATGTAGTATATATTACTCTGGCTACACTGAATGGGTTTTTTAAATACTTCAATATCTTTCGAGTATTGTGCTGGTAAATTGACATTCAGGTATGCTGACAATGAAGTGGCCTTGAAAGAAGTTTCTTAGCACTTTTGGAAACTGTATTACTGCTTAGGGGAGGTAGGATACATCTGAGACAGCTTAGTTTTATGTTTACAAAAGTATTGTATATTTAACGCAGTCAAACTTTAAATCATAAGTCTGTGCATTGGTGAATGGCATTTATAAGATAGGACAGAGGTTTTACTTAAATACTTTGCTATGTGCACTGTATGATTCCCCTCGAGCTCCAAAATGGTTCAGTCTGACCTGCCCTTTGATCTTGATCAGACCAATGACCTGTTAGTTAACTGTATTTCTAAACTGCGTCCTGTGACGACTCGTACTTTCTGTCAAACAGAGAAAAGTACCATGGGATTCTATATAAATACTTAAGAATAAATATTTTGCCCTGATAGTCTGTTTTCTACTGTGCATGATTTTATTTTGGTTTATTAATACTGGCTAGGGATGAACTCTGGCGAAATTTACATGAAACCAAACATCTTAGTGAATATAATTTGTAGATCTCTCACCAACCTTGAAATGATGAGAACTGTATCACTACTGATCATTATGAGCCGATACCAAATTTATTGAAATATTACACTTTGATGAAACTTGTGACATTTTTACTCATTTGTTAATAACCTGATACAGGAAATTTAATTCATTAATTTTCGATGTTGTGTAGTTGGATAAGCCTGACTGATCACTAAAATATTGCTGATTCTGCAAAGAATTGTTTCCAACACACAATTATTGTTACTGGTCATATTGTAAGGTGACCCGTTTCATTCATCACCATGCCAAAATTATGTGTTGTTTTGCAACTCTCTCCTCAAAGTGAAAGAGTGGGGTGAAGACTTGTTGTTCACACATCTGAGTCACTCTTGGGATATCAATTGGACTTCAAAGCGAAAGTGAAATAGACTCTGTTCAGTTACTGTTAAATTGAAAATCTTCCTTCAAACCACTAATTTGACGTGTTTTCACAGTTCGATTTCGATATAGCATATATTACTCTGGCTACACTGAAAGGGTTTTTAAGTACTTCAATATCTTTCGAGTTTTGTGCTGGTAAATTGACATTCAGGTATGCTTACAATGAAGTGGCCTTGAAAGAAGTTTCGTAGCGCTTTTGGAAACTGTATTACTGCTTAGGGGAGGTAAGATACACCTGAGACAGCTAAGTTTTATGTTCACAAAACTATTGTATATTTTAACGCAGTCAAACTTTAAATCATAAGTCTGTGCATTGGCGAATGGCATTTATAAGATAGGACGGAGGTTTTACTTAGATACTTTGCTGTGCGCACAGTAAAATTCCCCACGAGCTCCAAAATGGTTTAGTCTTACCCGCCCTTTGACCTTGTTCAGACCAATGACTTGTAAGTTACCTGTATTTTTTAACCATTTTAATTGCTCTATTTTTATAACTGAAATGCAATGCGCCTTAAGATGTCTTTTACATGGAAGGCGTTTTAAAAGCAATAAATATTATTACTATTATTATTATTTCTAAACTGCGGCCTGTGACGACTTGTACTTTCTGTCAAAGAGAGAAAAGTACCATGGCATTATATATAAATACTTAAGAATATTTATGTTGCACTGATAGTCTGTTTTCTATTGTGCATGATTTTATTTTGGTTTATTAATACGGGCTAGGGATGAATTCTGGCGAAATTTACATGAAACTAAACATCCTAGTGAAAATAATTTGTAGACCTTTCACCAACCTGGAAATGATGAGAACTGTATCACTAGTGATCAATATGACCCGATACCAAATTTATTGAAAGATCACACTTTGATGAAACTTGTGACATTTTTTACTCATTTGTTAATAACCTGATACAGGAAATTTAATTCATTAATTTTTGATGTTGTGCAGTTAGATAAGCCTGACTGATCACTCAAAAATGGCCGATTTTGCAAAGAGTTGTTTCCAAAACAGTTATTGTTACTGGTCATATTGTAAGGTGACCCATTTCATTCATCACCATGCCAAAATTACGTGTTGTTTTGCAACTCTCTCCTCAAAGTGAAAGAGTGGGGTGAAGACTTGTTGTTCACACATCTGAGTCACTCTTGGGATATCAATTGGACTTCAAAGCGAAAGTGAAAGAGACACCGTTCAGCTACTGTTAAATTGAAAATCTTCCTTCAAACCAATAATTTGACGTTTTTCCACAGTTCTATTTCGATGTAGCATATATTACTCTGGCTACACTGAAAGGGTTTTTAAGTACTTCAATATCTTTCGAGTATTGTGCTGGTAAATTGACATTCAGGTATGCTTACAATGAAATGGCCTTGAAAGAAGTTTCTTAGCACTTTTGGAAACTGTAGTACTGCTTAGGGGAGGTAGGATACATCTGAGACAGCTAAGTTTTATGTTAACAGAGTTAAACTTTAAATCATAAGTGTGTGCATTGGCGAATGGCATTTATAAGATATGGCGGACGTTTTACTGAGATACTTTGCTGTGAGCACAGTATAATTCCCCTCGAGCTCCAAAATGGTTTAGTCTGACCCGCCCTTTGACTTTGTTCAGACCAATGACTTGTTAGTTACCTGTATTTCTAAACTGCGTCCTGTGACGACCTGTACTTTCTGTTAGTGGATGAGAACTATTTCGTCAACTGTACACACATTGGACTACTGTCATCTATTTACATAAGTATAAAATATGTATGTTTATTAACGTCTTATTTTCTTAGGCATTCTTTTACTTTCAATTTTGCCACTATAAAGACAACTTCCCTGTAGCAAGTCAAAACAATTTTTCAAAACTGAGACCAACACAGACAAGAAACACCAAAAGCGTGTTACTTGTTGACCTATGGTCTTTTGCGATAATTATGCATTATTTAAGAATTTGTTGCTTTTAAATTACTTAGAATAATGATAGAGCTGCAATTTTAAAAACCTTTCCCTTATTGATCAAAAACATTGAATACACTTTGTGCTCAATTCACTCACATATATTTGCTTGAAACCATTAAAAATTCAATATGTAATGTACCCAACTTTGCTTACGATGTGCAGAAAGATGCCTGGTATTGTTCTGACACAATTGGTACACCCCAAAATTGTCCCACTTTGCGGATTGTTTTCCTGGCGAAATGTGATAGTAGAATGACAAATTTTTTAAATTCCGTGGTCAACTGTTCTTGTGTTCATATTTGTGATAAACCATTTCCATTGACACATACACGTGTGTACACTTTAGCAAAACGCATCATTTAGTCGATGGTATATCTTTGCTAAGGCGAAATAAAAAGATGTGTTTCCGGTAGCTCGACCTATGTAAAACCCTATAACTCTAATTTTGTTCGAATGTTTTATTAAAAAATCACGCATGATTTTGCCCACCTTACTGATTTTGATAGGTCACACTCTAATAAACATAAAATAATAAAAATAGTTCCCGACCGACAATCCTTGATATGTGGCTATATTTACATCAAAATTGGACCAAATTATGTCCTGGAATGTACTTTTTAGTGTTGTATTTCTGAAATAAGAATTCGCGCGCTATTTTCATTAGCCAACCTTATTTGTAATCAAAAATGCAAATGGGATTTACGAACTGGATGAAATTCTAAATTGATGTCAATTGGCACCATGTAATTGGGGGGGGGGCGGATGGCAGGGGGTTTTAGTTTTACAAAACTGTTCGGGCGTTAAGCATTACAAAGTTTTGGGAAGTTGTATTTTACTGAAGCTGCTTGTTGAAGTATAACAACACTAACAAAAGTGAACGAAACGTTCATGAATCGATGAATATTAAAAAGATGGGATATGAATACAATCTTAACAGTTCATAATGTATGTAATTATAAAACTGTTATGGATTTCCATTTGACAATAACTACAGCGGGTTTGTCTACTTCAATAGACCTGTAGCTATTTAAGAACGTCCTATGAATACAATAAGTTGAAGAATAGTTTTTTAACGAACAAGAACAGTAAACTGGTATTTATATCTCCTGTTATGATACAGTTTGCCTAAGATAAGTTTCAATAGAGCCGTGTTGATCTTGACTGATACCAATATTGTTACGGGTAGCACACTGTAGATCAACTTTTTTAGTATGACATTAGCTTTCGAAGACAACATTCTCCTTCATCAGATGTACTTGCAGAATGGACAAAGAAGCACAAGGCCAAATGCATTGTTGGTAATGGACAATGCTAAAGGAAGGTGTCTGCGCATATATGCCCCCTCACAACCGCTTAGTTCAGACTTCGAGCCCCCTCAGAACCATGTAGTAAAAGTCATCCCTTCCCATATTTCCATACCGTTAAAATTAAGTCCCGAAATTGAAGTCAGGTGGAGCCAATTTCTAATATCGCATTGATTTGATGGTAACATTTCAAGATAGGAGTTGACGTGACGTCATGAATGCTGTTTATCGTACTCAGGAATTCTAACAGTGTATTTGTGTGTGGCAATTCACCAAATTCATAATTTCTATTTTCATTAATTGATTAAAACTTGGATGACCGATAAGGATAATGTGCAGAAAGTGTTATTCGTTAGAAAGCGCAAGGAAAGCACAAAAAGATTGAAATTTCGTCCAACTTTAATGTAAATGGCGATGTGAATTGATTAACCATGAAATTTGCCCATATTTCGATTGTCATTGTTTGATTTCCGGGTGTGTGGCCGACTCCTGTCACGGATTACGCTTATAGCACAAAGAAAGCACATTAAAGATCAAAATTTGGTCCAATGTTAAAGAGGCACTCCCACTTGGAAACATTTTAAAACACATTTTTTTAATGCCAACGGTCGATATTTGACAGGCGACTGCGCGCGGATCGCGAGATATCGATAAAAACATGTCCTCAAAAGAGTTAAAGTTTGAATTCCGGTGGCCCACCTGAATTCAGCTTCCGAACATCGAATGTTCGGCACTGGGGCCATTGTCAACCTAGCTATGGAGTACGAATCTACGCTGACACTGCTGTACGCCACAGCAGTACCACTCTCGTCGGTGAGCGGTCATGTCCCATGGGAGAAAGCCGAGTCCTACTGACTCGGCAAAAAAACGAGAAACAAAGTTTGCTGATTCCACCAGAATTCGCATAGGTGACAAGCACAGATAGGTGCGGTTGATACATAGTATCCATAGTGGCCGCCGCATGGTAAGCGCGCATACCACATGCGGCGGCCGCTGTGTATCGAACCACGCGTAACTGTGTGGCAGACGACACAATGTAGTCATCAGAGGCAAATAATATTTTACACGTAAAAACTGATATCTATGTGGTATTGTTTAAAAATTTAATACAACATATTGAGAATAATGAAAACGACAAAAACTAAGGAGAAGTTTTTAAAAAGAATTACCAGGGGGTAAAGGCATTGATAATGATGTATATAAAGTCATCGCAGTAGGAGGTAAATTAATTGCGTCATTCGAACGTTTTTGGACTCCTTAGAATATCGTCAATCAGCAAAACAACACACTTTCGGGGGATTTCGGGTCAGAACCGAAAACGATCGTAAAACTTCCGGATGTGAAAAATACGCTCGGGAAAGGATATGTTTTTATCGATATCTCGCGATCCGCGCGGAGTCGCCACATCAAATATCGACCATTGGCATTAAAAAAATGTGTTTTAAAAATGTTACCAAGTGGGAGTGCCTCTTTAATGAAAATGGTCATGTTAACCCATAACATAATGAAATTT
>LD351020.1:23721-36913 GCA_001465055.1 Ptychodera flava
TGACTGATTTCTCAAAAAATGGCCGATTTTGTAAAGAGACGTTTCCCAAACAGTTATTGTTACTGGTCATATTGTAAGGTGACCGTTTCATTCATCACCATGCCAAACATATGTGCTGTTTTGCAACTCTCTCCTCAAAGTGAAAGAGTGGGGTGAAGACTTGTTGTTCACACATCTGAGTCACTCTTGGGATATCAATTGGACTTCAAAGCGAAAGTGAAATAGACTCTGTTCAGCTACTGTTAAATTGAAAATCTTCCTTCAAACCAATAATTTGACGTGTTTTCACAGTTCGATTTCGATGTAGCATTTATTACTCTGGCTACACTGAATGGGTTTTTAAATACTTCAATATCTTTCGAGTATTGTGCTGTTACATTGACATTCAGGTATGCTGACAATGAAGTGACCTTGAAAGGACTTTCTTAGCACTCTTGGAAACTGTATTACTGCTTAGGGGAGGTAAAGATACACCTGAGACAGCTTAGTTTTATGTTTACAAAAGTATTATATATTTTAATGCAGTCAAACTTTAAATCATAAGTCTGTGCATTAGTGAATGGCATTTATAAGGTAGGACCGGGGTTTTACTTAGATACTTTGCTATGCACACAGTATAATTCCCCTCGAGCTCAAAAATGGTTCAGTCTGACCCGCCCTTTAAACCTTGTTCAGACCAATGACTAGTTAGTTACCTGTATTTCTAAACTGCGTCCTGTGACGACTTGTACTTCCTGTCAAACAGAGAAAACTACCATGGGATTATATATAAATACTTAAGAATATTTATGTTGCCCTGATAGTCTGTTTTCTATTGTGCATGATTTTATTTTGGTTTATTAATACTGGCTAGGAATGAATTCTAGCGAAATTTACATGAAACCAAACATCTCAGTGAAAATATTTTGTAAGCCTCTAACCAACCTGGAAATGATGAGAACCACATTACTACTGATCATTATGAGCCGGTACCAAATTTATTGAAAGATCACAGTTTGATGAAACTTGTGACATTTTACTCTTTTGTTAATAACCTGATACAGGAAATTTAATTCATTAATTTTCAATGTTGTGCAGTTGGATAAGCCTGACTGATCACTCAAAAAATGGCCGCTTTTGCCAAGAGTTGTTTCCAAAACAGTCATTGTTACTGGTCATATTGTAAGGTGACCCATTTCATTCATCACCATGCCAAAATTACGTGTTGTTTTGCAACTCTCTCCTAAAAGTGAAAGAGTGGGGTGAAGACTTGTTGTTCACACATCTGAGTCACTCTTGGGATATCAATTAGACTTCAAAGTGAAAGTGAAATAGACACTGTTCAGCTACTGTTAAATTGAAAATCTTCCTTCAAACCAATAATTTGACTGTTTTCACAGTTCGATTTCGATGTAGCATATATTACTCTGGCTACACTGAATGGGTTTTTAAATACTTCAATATATTTCGAGTATTGTGCTGGTAAATTGACATTCAGGTATGCTGACAATGAAGTGACCTTGAAAGAAGTTTGGTAGCACTTTTGGAAACTGTATTACTGCTTAGGGGAGGTAAGATACACCTGAGACAGCTTAGTTTTATGTTCACAAAAGTATTGTATAATTTAACTCAGTCAAACTTTAAATCATAAGTCTGTTCATTAGTGAATGGCATTTATAAGATGTGAGAGATGTTTCACTGAGATACTTTGCTGTGCTCACAGTATAATTCCCGTCAAGATCCAAAAGTGGTTCAGTCTGACCCGCCATTTGACCTTGCTCAGATTAATGACTTGTTAGTTACCTGTATTTCTAAACTGCGTCCTGTGACGACTTGTTCTTCTGTTAGTGGATGAGAACAATATCGTCAACTGTACACACATTGGACTACTGTCATCTATTTACATAAGTTAAAAATAGGTATGTTTATTAACGTCTTGTTTTCTTTGGCATTCTTTTACTTTCAGTTTTGCCACACTTAAGGCAACTTCCCTGTCGCACGTCAAAACAATCTTTCAAAACTTGGATCAACATGGACAAAAACAGCAAAAGCGTGTTTCCTTTTTGACTTTTATGAATAAAATCTGAACAGCTCATAATGTATGTATTGATACAGCTGTCATGAATGTCTATTTGACAATAGCTACAGGGGGTTTGTCTACATAAATACACCTGTAGCTATTTAAGAACGTTGTTTGAATACAATGAATAGAAGAACAGTTTTTAAACGAACAAGGGCGGTAAACTGGTATATTATCGTTTGCTTCTGACGAGTTAACTTGAGTGTCAAGTTTAATAAAATCAACTTCCTCCACCGGGATAATGAACATGACCTTATAATCGAAAATTAAATTAGCTGCTGGTCCGTAGCTGTGGTGGTTTACGAGACTTTGACTGAAAACAACAAAGCGACCGACCTACAGCTAATGCAAATGTGCCCCCTCAAAATTGCCTAGTTCAAATTTTGACCCCCTTAGAACCACGTAGTAAAACTCAACTCCTTACCATATTTCCATCAGGTAAAAATTAAGTCTCCCGAAATTGAAGTCAGGTGGAGCTAATTTCTAATGTCCAATTTATTTTGTGTTAACATTTCACGATGGGAGTTGACATGACGTCATGAATGTTGTTTATCGTACTCAGGAATACTAACAGCGTATTTGTGTGTGGCAATTTACCAAATTCATATATATTTTCTTTAATTGATTAGAAATAGGGTGACCGATAAGGATACCGGCCAGAAAGTGTTATTCATAATTCAAAAATACAGTGAAAAGAAAGCACAACAAAGATTGAAATTTGATACTATTTTAATGTAACTGGTCATGTGTCAAATGATTGAAATAAAACAGTCAACTGGGGGACTTTATTTTCAAATTTTCTATTATTCGTGATATAAATGGGCATTGCAATTAGATGGTCTCTCTCAAGAGTTATGATTATTGCATTTCTAAACCACGCGATTGCGTATAGCGATAGTGTACACAGCCTGATGCCTTCGATAATTGAACGTGCTGGAATGTGTCAACCATCAAAACGCACCCGTGTTGCGTCATGCCATCCACAGATCTAGCATTGAAGAATTGTAAATGCACTGTAAGGCGAAAAATGATCTCTGCTTAAAGGTGTCTAGATTGATGTCTTTTCCGCCATTTCATAGATTTTTAAAATTTACTAGTTTCAGATTTTGCCCTCGAAATCTGTACATAAAGTTACGAGAATTCACTTTTCCATCTTACAGTCTGACCTCTAGAAGTTTCAACGTCTTTCGTAAGACAGGTGCGTTGCTTATTTTGCGCACGTTTTCATTTGCGTATGAAAAGGTTGCTGTAGCCAACAGAGCCATTTGTTGAACTCATCACTGTTGTTAGTTCTATTTTAAGTCCTTATATGGTCTTGTTTGGTCTCTTCGAAAGAGGGTCATGTGAATTTAAAGTGGTGATTTCATGCAGTGCACACATTTCTTTATTTTGCGCACGTTTTCATTTGCGTATGGAAATTTTGCTGTAGCCAATAGAGCCATTTGTCGAACTCGTCATTGTTTTTAGTTCTATTTTAAGTCCTGAAGTGGTCTTGTTTGGTCTCTTTGAAGGAGAGTCATAGCTGCGATTTCAAGCAGTGCACACATTTGGTTTTTGACTGTTTAGCTGCCAGTAGGTAATACAGGCATCATTTGTTCTATCGAATATCGAATATCTCAGAACAGTCAAGGCCGATTTTGTCGTGACGAAATCTGCTACATAAGAAAATCTTGTCCAGGGGCTAAAGTTTTATTCACATAACGAACGGTGAGTAAAACATTTTATTTTCTCATCAACTGTGCATCAATTTGTGCAATATAATTGTCAGACTTATACGTTTTCACAAAGTTTTTTTTTTCTACGTAACGCATCCGTGCAGCATTGAAGACGGTAGCCCAGAAGTTGTAGCAGGCGTGTCAAAATTGTTCATTCTCGATATTTTGTGTTGCCGCCATTTTATAAGTTCTATACCTTTATGCCAACTGTTTGTGTCGCATGATTTTGTAATAGGGACTTTCTCAAAATTAAAAATAAACTGTTAAAAATAGCCATATCTATGATGGGTTTTTAAATTATTTCTATATCCAGCCACTGATGGTCAACGTTGAATAGATATATTGTTTTATGGCGTGAATAGATGTGTTTTCTGATGTTAGCCATACGATGTCTACATTTTTAATTGCCAGCTCAATATATAATCTTTCGTCTCGTATAACTGTCGAGTGGTGCATCAGACTTAAAGCTCCAGTTCTCTGCACTATGAGAACAACCAGGGCAATTCTGTACACTAGTATTAAAACTTAACACCCCATTATTTTGAACGATGATATCATCTTGATTATTCACCGGAAAATTTCTTGCAGCTACAGTAAAGATAACTTGTAGTGTTTTTCGTACTTGCCATGTAAATTGCTTGAACATAAGGTGGTAATAAGATTACAAAATCTTGGAAAAGCCCGACAAATGAGAGGTTTTTGGTTTATTAGGCCAGATACACTATAGATAGGTTTGACGAGGCGATATCGTCGTGATAGTGGTAGCATTATGAGAGTGGTAGTAATGATAGGCTGAATAAGTTGTTCCATGCCATAGTCTACTGTTGCCGTTTTAGAAATTTCGTATAAAGAAAAACAGCAACAAAACGCTTTCCCATTGTCAGTATATTGCTTCAGAGAAACTGGACTCGGCTTGTTGTCCTAAAACAAGCTGTGACTAGCACGAATCCAGTGGCAACAAGGTATGGGCAGTCCGTTCAATTGTGACTACCTTTAAGGTCAAAACAACTTATGCAAACAGACCTCGGACAAAGCTTTTCTTTCTGCTGTTACAAAACGTGTTGATGCCATACCAAGAGAATGCGCGCCATTGTCGAGGCATCTTGGGCTTCCGCGTCTATACTTAGCTATGATTGAAAACCAATATCACGCTTCTGGTGCATGTGTAAGCTCCATTAGGAAAATAAGGCCATTCTTTACATATTCAAAAGACGGGGTATGTTTTATTTAGAGGGACTTTTAAAAGTAAACCCTGTCTTTCGGAGACAATCGCCTTTACCTATAGCTGTAACAAGATTTGTAAATGTAGATAATTCAGGCGGCCGTCTTTTGACGTGTATCTCAAATTTGGAAGCATTACCTACCTTATTAAATATTTAAATTTCAAGTTCAGAAGTCTTTGTGATTGGCCAACGTTCTTCCACGTGATATCTTATAAGCTTTCAATATACTGGTACGCATGTGCAGTAACATGCAAATATTCCGCCCATATTGGAACAGTCAGAGAGTTATACAAGTTCAGGTGTGGCACTCAATTGACTTTCTACTGACCCGCAAGATAAAATCAATATATTGGTGAGTATTAGCGAACCATTCCTGTGTATTATCAATTCGAGTGTCAAAATCTTTGAATGAAGGAAGTCTTTATTAGGGTGCTGTATCCACATACATTGACCAGACGATATTTCAATTATTTTTCCTTCTCGGCCTTTTACTGTTCTCATTCTTACATGGTACCAATCAATGTCAGATTGATTACCAGGGAGTATAGGATAAATGTAGCTTTGAAATTATGAAATATAATCGCCGTATTAAACATAATCGCGAAATAAGGCTTGTAGGTGGGTTACTTCGATGGGAAATAGTCTGTTATCAGATAAGATGTCACTTTCGTTTCTCATCATGTTTCGTCTCATATCAGGGATTTGTGTTGATATATCGGGGATCTTACTAAGTGGAGGTATTCTTTACACTAAAATATACTCCCTCCCTTGAAGACGTAGAGATAAGCCTTACCTTCCTAAAGGAACTTGAACAATACTCGTGTAATTCGGTTAGGTGTCGATCACCACCAAATATAATTTGGGAAGTCCCGAGCTGGTATGACACGGATGAGCACTGTCGTGTAGGTAAAGCCCCACCATGTATAAACGTGGAGGTTGACATTTTGTATGTGAAGTGGATATGAAAGGCAAAGGAATACTTGTAGTATCACAGGGTATTGTCTTCATTTGACTAATTCAAGTTGTTGTAATATAATGTAAAATAAACGTAGCTATGGTTCAAGATACAACAGGGAAGAAGCCTGACCAAATTGCCAAGGGGGTAGACAGTACCTAGCTTACATTATTTAAAATAAACTCACGTACGCACATCAAATTTATGTGTAGTGCTTTGTATTTTCTGAATACAAAATTTGGTTTCACTTCCTACTACTGAAAACTGAGTTATTTTGGAAACCTCTTTTTGGAGGCGACGTCTGTGGTGTGAGGTGACGTCACCACAAGTCTGGCAATGTTAAACGCAGTTCGCACAGTTGACATTTCCTCATACTAAACAGCTCACAACTTCAAACGACATAAGGCGTGTAAAATTCTGGCAGCAGTATTTTTCACTTGAAAAAGACGTAGTTTTTTTACAGGGTAAGATTAACCAAATTTTATGAGATACAATCTATTAAGTCTCCCATGTCTCCCAGTGTTTGCCAGTGCAGACAAATTCATAGGCTAGTTGTAAAAATTCTGACAACGTACTTATGAGGACACCATTCTTCTCAATTCTCATTTTAAAATGATTTGGAAAATTATGTATGATACAGAATAATGTGATGGAGAGTAGGGAGACTAGTTGCATCTGTCTTATGAAATGAAAGGATATTGATTTTTTCCTATGAAAATGACAAAAAAAATTGCATGCTAGGTTTTCTCAGAGAATAACCCCTTCAGTTTGTCATAACTTGTTACTTAAAAGTGTGACACTTGTAGTACCTACAGAATGTGGCTTTTATAGTTGTTATACGGTTATTTGGAAAATTTCACAAAAACATTTCTAAGTACTTTTAGAAGATATATTCAACAACTATTTTGATGCTGCACATTATTGAATGTATGCAGTATTGATGGCCTTAGCAAGCAATGAAATAATTACATCATATACTGAATATTTATGAGGACGAGGTATACACTCAGACGCAGATGGTAAGTGGTTGTCTTCCCTTGGCCAAGCTGCAGGAGTCAGGACTATGGAGGCTAGACGTCCCGCTTTACAAGTCACTAGAGACCCTAGTGTTTCTGCTGCCACTGTCACTTCGTGCAGGTCCAAGGCTCCAAAGTAGCCTGTCACCCAGGTAATAACGGGAGAAACACCACTAGTTGAAATTGCCCCTCCTGCTTCGTTTACTTTGACTGCTCAGACACCTGTTGACCCGCCAGGGACTCCCAGCGCTGCTATAACGGCTGCTATAGTTGTTACAGGGGACGACCATACCCCATGTGGAATTGTACTGTTTATGCTTTCCTGGTAACTTGCATTTAAGTTTACCGACAAAGTCTGCACAAAATATGCATTCTATGTGGCATATATCGCTCACAAAGAGTCCATTTGGGGAGCACTATGCATTCAAGTTTTGTTAGACACATTCACTTGTGTACAATTTGGCCGTATAGTATTTCCTTGCCGGTAAAGTTTATTGCTCAGGTGTGAGCTTGCAATTGGTCAGTACCTGTCTACTGAGATGAATGAGTAGTATAATGTTAGAGTTCTAATTGTTGGCACACAGTAAGTGGTAATTAATGCCTAGTTCGAGATAATTGTAGATTTGCTGTGTCAGAGTGTCAACTGCGGGCACCTGTCTTTTGAGGATACCATGAATGTCAATTGTGGGCACCTGGTTATGTCGACTTGATTGCAAATGTAGATTTGCTGTGTCAGAGTGCCAACTGCGGGCACCTGGCTATGAGGGATTCCATGAGTGCCAATTACGGGCACCTGGTAATGAGGGATTCCATGAGTGCCGACTGCCTAGTTCGAGATAATTGTAGATTTGCTGTGTCAGAGTGTCAACTGCGGGCACCTGTCTTTTGAGGATACCATGAATGTCAATTGTGGGCACCTGGTAATGTCGACTTGATTGCAAATGTAGATTTGCTGTGTCAGAGTGCCAACTGCGGGCACCTGGCTATGAGGGATTCCATGAGTGCCAACTGTGGGCACCTGGTAATGAGGGATTCCATGAGTGCCAACTGCGGGCACCTGGCTATGAGGGATTCCATGAGTGCCAACTGCGGGCACCTGGCTATGAGGGATTCCATGAGTGCCGACTGCGGGCACCTGGCTATGAGGGATTCCATGAGTGCCAACTGCGGGCACCTGGCTATGAGGGATTCCATGAGTGCCAACTGCAGGCACCTGGCTTTGAGGGATTCCATGAGTGCCAATTACGGGCACCTGGCTATGGAGGATTCCATGAGTGCCAATTGCGGACACCTGGTAATGTCGACTTGGTAGCAAATGTAGATTTGCTGTGTCAGAGTGACAATTTATGGAACCTGCCTATTTAATATGTACTTGGAGCATACCGTTGTGTGCCCAACAAAACAATTTTGTGGTATTGTATTTTTTCACTTTGTGTTAGAGTGTCAACATTTTAGAGGTACCTGGCCATAGAAGACCTGTATAGTTAGAGTGCTGAATTTTACACCTGACCTTTGAGTAGGCATCTTTGTATCGAGATTTTGTTAGAGCATAACCTTTAAAGTGTTAATTTGTTGGCACTATGCACTATATATTTCTTATTGTTGCAAGGGCCAGCTATTGGTTGCTGTATCACAGTCCCATTTTTGCACGTGCCAAATGTGAGCAGTTTGTAGTACGCAATTTTTGGACATTTTGTCGAAGTGCCTTATGTATTTCTAGCCTGCCAAATTGTGACAATTCAAGCTTTTGAGTTCAGGTTATGGGCAACTTGCTGTAAGCTCAAAATACGCCTTGAGTAGACAAGTTTGGGCATAAACAGTAGTTTCTCTGCTGTCTATGGTGTTTATGGTGAAATGGTGAGCTTTTCATACAGGATTTCTCTCTTGACCTCCATAGTGTTGCCATACTAAAAGTGTTTATCGGGCTATAAGGCTATTGTAATAGCTCGTCAGATTGTCACCAAGAGAGGGCTCACTACACTCTGTATACATTATGCTTACACTGAGCCGTCAGGACTCAATGCACAAAGCGAGGAAACATGGGGTAAGAAGGGAGAGAGAAGAAGGAAAAAAAAAGCTCGTGCACAAAACAGTTTTACTAACAGTATTGTTTATTCTTTCTCATATTTCACATGGCAATTCTCGTGTTCCTGTTTTCTGAGAACAAACCAAGAGCCATTCTGCAGGCTAATATTCGAGCTTTTAGTAAAACCCTATGGTTTTGAAAGAACATGTTAAAACTGACAATTTACTAAACCTGCTCATCGTAAGTTTGTGAAGTCGGACCTGCTGTTGAAAACTTGGTCATTTCAAATCGTATATTCCTATGGGCCTAAATTCTCTGATACACTTTGCAATGCTACCGATTACTTACAACGAAAACATAACCCTGTGACATGACGTGATACCATGGTAACTCAGAACCCTGTTTGGAATGTAAAAAACGTTACTTTTATACTGTCGATTGTTGTAACTATTTTTGTGTATTTTTTATTTATGTTGAACATGATTATCAAATTACGACAAGTAAAATCAAAGATATCGCAAACTCTTGAGTGCGCATGGCTACAAAAACGACATGAAGAACAAAATATCACATCTTAATTATTCACCAGAAAACTTCTTTTACAGCTGCAGTAAAGACAACTGTAGTGTTTTTCCGACTTGCCCTTTTAAATGGCTGGAACATAAGGTGGTAAAAAGATTAGACAGTCTTGGAAAAGCCCGATGAATGAGAGGTTTTTGGTTTACTAAGTCAGATACACTATAGATAGGTTTGACGAGGCGATAGCGCCGGGAGAGTGGTAGTAATGATAGGCTGAATAAATTGTTCCATGCCATAGTCTACTGTTGCCGTTTTAGAAATACCGTATCAAGAAAAACAGCCGTAAAGCGCTTTCCCATTGTCGGTTTTTTCCTTCAGAGAAACTGGTCTCAGCCTGTTGTCCTTAAACAAGTAGTGACTAGCACGAATCCAGTAGCGACAAGGTATAGGGCAGTCTGTGCAATTGCAACAACCTTTTAAAGTAAAAATAACGTGTGTAAACAGACCTCGGACAAAGCTTTTCGTTCTGCTGGTAATAGTACAAACTTGTTGATGTCATACCAAGAGGATGTGCATCAATGTCGAGGCAGCTTGGGACTTCCTCGTCTATACTTAGCTATGATTGAAAACCAATACCGCGCTTCTGATGCATGTGTAACTGCATCAAGAAAATAAGGCAATTCTTTACATATTCAACAGTCGGGGTATTTTTTATTTAGAGGGACTTTCCAAAGTAAACCCTCTGTTTCGCAGACAATTGCCTTTACCTGTAGCTGTAACATTGGATGTCTATTCCATTACATAACAAAATTTATTACTGTTTAACCAGGCCCATCATCATTTCATTTTTCAACAACATTTTTTCATACAAATGGAACGAAATCCTCGCCACGCACACTTTGTGAGATCTTTAGATCTCAGTTTAGAAGAAATGCCATGTGCCGTGGCTAGTAGCCTCAATGCTGTCTTCATGGTTTATTTATCAGACGTCTATACACCTAAGAAAGAGTTACGCTCGTAACTTCCTTTCTGAGTAGTTGTCAGGTACTTCTCATACGTGCCCGCTGCTTAGCGAGTAGCCAGCTATAGCTGGCTAATAATAGCTATTAGCGGCTGAAACGGCTAATAACTTGAATATCTCAATAGACAGCCAATTCCGATCTACGGAATTATTAGCTGATAGCTAAATACTGTTGCAGCACGAATAGTTCAATATCCAGCAGTTATAAAATGCATATAGTTTTACCTGAATAGCTAATAACTGTGTTAATTACTAGATAAAAGTGTCCTGTGGAAATTAATAATAGCTTAATTAGTCACAAACAGCTAAATATAAGCTATTCTTATGGCTAACGTAGCTATTAGCTACCTAGCTATTTAGGGGGCTATTTAAAGCTATTAATAAATCCCGCATCGTACTATGATACACCTCGACTTTAATTTGCTTTACTAAGAAGTAATAACAATCCCTGCTGTCGTATGATTTTGAAATAGCGACTTGCTCAAAATCAAATTGGAATTTTGAAAATGGGCATATATTAATGATGGGTTGAAAATAATTTTAAATATCAGCCACTACTCGTTAACATTGAATATATATTGTTTAGGGTCCGAAGAGGTGTATTTTTTAAAATGTGGCCATGTTGAGATGCTTAGTTGACGATGTAATCTTTCGTCTTGAATAACTGCCAGGTTATTATGCGTCATTTTCACAGTTCCAGTTCTCAGGCACTATGACAATAACCGATGGCAATTCTCTACACATTATTCAAACTTAACACCCCATTATTTTAAACTAACATTACAGTTTGAAAACTGATAATGTACTAAACCTGCCCATCGCAAGTTCGTGCAATCGGACCTTCTCTTGAAAATACTGACATGCTAACTTTCAATTCTTTGTACGGCCTAGCTGCAATAATTGTAGTCTTGGTGGGCTGGGCCGAGTGCCTTGGGCGTCTGTCGTGCGGCATTGTCCGAGGGAAACATTTCAAGTCACGCGCATTGCTAAAAATTAAGGATCTCATGACTTCAGGACATGAAATTTCAATCGTTCAACAATAGATCATTATAGCCATAAAATATTTTACTGGGTACTGAATACATGTCAGTGAATCTACTGTGCTTGCGTGAAGGAGGTATCTACTAAAGAAAACATTTCATTTTGACAGGCGTTAAAAAACGTACAAAAACTGCGCCTCAATTGACTATCTCGGCGCGGTCTCTTTTAAAGGTGCCAATATTTTGCCTCGCATTCTTCATGTATAGTCACATTTGCTGTCAGAAGCGGGTCTTCACACTCATGGTAGGAGAAGTCTGGGGAATTATCATTCTGATCAGCTCATTTGTATATTTTGATGAATTTCTGTATTAACATATAAC
Organism: Ptychodera flava; assembly: GCA_001465055.1. Taxonomy (NCBI): domain Eukaryota; kingdom Metazoa; phylum Hemichordata; class Enteropneusta; family Ptychoderidae; genus Ptychodera; species Ptychodera flava. The sequence goes on from LD351020.1 coordinate 35,617, forward strand.
AATACTGAATGCACTGATTTTGACGTAAAATCCGCTATGCATTTATATGACTTAGGTCGATCTGTGTTTTAGTACACTGCTATAGCTACTGCAAGTTAATGTTGATGACTCCACAGTGCTGATTTCTCACTGATGTTGATTTCTGCTTCCCAAGGGAAACCTCACGTTGTTTTGACCATGACAAGACTTTTCCTGAGTTTGATTTAGTGTCTCCTTGTCTGTGTTGTTTGTCTGTGAAAAGTTACAAAAGACTATAACTTACAGGGAAGGTATACCACTGATGAATGCTATGTTTTTAATATTACTGTATAGTTCACTTAATATGTATAGTAGGCCAAGTAGGCCTATAGCTTAGTATACCTTAGTATAGCTAGTCAATAAATATTGACTTAATTTTTTTCTATCCTTTTCACAGGAAAATCAGAAATTTTTACTTATGAAAAATGTTCGACTTTCATGGACTCTTCACAATCGTAGTCATCATCCTGATTGTCCTCTTGTTCTCGATAAGGAATAAAGGTAATTACTCTTATATATACTTGTGCATAAAGTACACACACAAATATATTTATCACATGAACTGGCCCGTATCTCCTCTTGTGTGACGTACACCAACACAGATAAGAAATCCATATTACCCCTGTTGTACGTCATCAACCGGAACTTTTTCCTGCAATGGTACCGTTCGCACATGCACGCCGCGTCACGACACAGACCGATTAGTCGTGATCGATGCCGTACGTGCTCTCATGGCATTTTCACAAAACGTTGCCCCGATAAATCCAAATATGGAAACATAGAAGGCATGTCCAACGAAAATTCGAGTCGCTAAAGCTTTAGCTATTCCAAAGAATCGAATGAGGATACCGTCGATCGTTTTAATGGCTCAGTAATGTCACGGCTCAATGTGGACGTCGTCGTACCTGGCGATCGCCAAGCGACGTCGTACTTGGCAATCCCGGTTGGCGATAAACCCGAAAGATACACCTCAACGAAAGTTCAATTTAAAAAATGAGTACCGTATAATCTTCGGGAAGGCGACATAGAAGGCACAAGCATAAAGTCATTCGACGAACAACGATAAATTTCTTATTCCGTTGTTTCTCGATCGGATCAAACCTGCAGCGTAAGCCTGTAGTGAAGACATACATGTAAGCTGTCGACCTGTAGCCTTAGGGAGCGTTCAGATATTATGGCCGGGGTGGGCCGGCAAAATCCACGGGGGTCACCTTAAATTTGAAAACTGCAGGGGGGGGGGGGGGTTCAGGTATTTTTAAAAGATCCCTCAATGTCAAAA
>LD351020.1:40677-52404 GCA_001465055.1 Ptychodera flava
TACAGGTATTTTAACTCTTGAAAGAGACTTATTCTTAAAATTATTGTGAACAAGGGTTCAATATATGTGCAAGCCTCGTCGACTTAATTAATTATTGAACCAAGCTTAATAATCATCATGAGGATTTGTTTATGGCAGTATTGTGTTTGCATACGTGTCCTATTTTTATCACAGGATATACACATTAAAGTAGCATGCGCCTCGAAAGACAAACACTAAAACATTTACTAAAAATTTCCTCAAGGTATCTTTCAACCATACTGTTTTTTCAAAATAATAGAAATCAGGGGTCACCGTGAAAATATTAGTATTGGAGAAACTAATTACCCAAGATTTACCGGTATTTGAAATTCAAAATGGCGACCATTTCTATGTCAACACTGTACAGAAAAATGAAACTTTCATTTTTCGAAAAAACTAAGACGATGAAAATTATTCTTACTCTAAGATCTTTCAAATGACCTCCCTCCCCAACAATGGATTGATCAGAAAAGCATTGTAAACGTTTGAGAATCCGAGGCGCACTCTACGTTAAATGGTATAAAGTATTGATCACACAGCGCGAGTCCTCGGACGTAATCATAACAGCCTTAAATTTGATATAATTTGATAATTTTATCGAAAAAATATTATTCACGAAATGGTTTTTTCTGCTCTGACTATACTTCGTTTCTTTCTTTAGCAGACAAAATGCCAGCTGGAGATTACCAGAGGGTAAAAGAGCTTGGTCGCGGAGCGTTTGGCGTTGTTTATCAGGTCCGTCACAAAGATGGCGCCATTTATGCCATGAAAGAAATGAAACGAAGTGCTAATGCGTCTCAAATCCAGGAACTTGCAGCGTTGCATGCATTAAAAGACCACCCCAACATTGTCCAGTATGTCGAATATTTTAAGGAAAAGAGAAACATGTGTATCGTGATGGAGTTCTGCAACCGTGGTAACCTAGAGAATTACGTCATCGAAGCGAAGCGTTCCGATCAACTTCTCCTCTCTTTCATAAAGCAAATGGCGGACGCTATCCAGTATTCTCACAGTAGGAGAATCGTTCATCGCGATCTCAAGCCAGAAAATGTCTTGATCACGATGAATAATGGTCAGTTAATTGCCAAAATTGCTGATTTTGGACTTGCAAAGATGAAACTTACAAGCACCGTTTCTTTACCAAGCCGTGGGCTGCCTCTGGCATCTTACATACACACTGAGGCAGGAACAAAATTGTACATGGCGCCCGAAGTATACAACGGTAACTACACCGAGAAAGCCGATGTCTTTTCCCTTGGAATCATGTTCTGTGCCATACTGGAGCGCACAATACTTGATATACCACGACACGGCAAACGGCTTGTTATCTTTTTCAGCGGCCAATGTCAAGAACCTGTAGGAATGTTCCTTCACACAAATCCAGGTGCGACCAGAACACTTGATCCGAAGGTCAACATTCCCGAGGAAAGTAGGAATCTGATCAACTCAATGATCAGAGCTTCCTACAAATCCAGACCCTCGGCCGAAGAAGTCCATGAGTCGTTGCAGTCAGCATCAGGTTCATACTGCTGCATACTGTGATCGAACCACGCCCGTATGCAAATCTTTTGAAAAGAAATTGAAAAAAATCACCAAAATAGATAACAAACCATATTTTTTCATGAGTCATCGAATTTCAGAGCAAAGTTCTATTGAAAAATTATAGTGGAGCAACATGTTACGACTTTTGTGAAAAGTTTTGGTCAGGGGGTTATTCGTTTTGATTGCATCTTCAGTAAGAATATTTAGCCTATTTGGAAACCGCAGATGCTATTTCGAGTGCTCTTGCTAGGGTAAATAATAACGTTTTTTCACAGATATTTTTTTTAATATCGTATAAATTGTTGAATTATTTAGATCAATTTCAATCGAATCACAACAAACACAAATATTTAAAAACTAATGGTATGGTGATTGCACTGAAGTTTATGTGGATTGCACTTACGTTGATTGTACGCTTGACAGATGGTCGTAATGCATATTGGAAGAATTACCCGCTTTAATTATTCGGTCGCTTTTCAGATTTTTCAATTCTTAGGGATGAGTTCATAAATACTATAATTTTCACTGAGCCTTTTGTGACTACATTACCAATTTTTTATGTTTAGAAAGCAATGAACTAAAAGATGTAAACAATACAGCTAATACCATTTTGTGATATTGTAAATACAATGCATTTGTTGATGTTAAACGTAGTGTAGAACAAGAAAGTGTATTTGATTAAATTGAGGAAAAGAGATCTATATAGATAGATTTCGAGTCAGTTCTATTTCTCAACCTGCCAGGACTTTGCGCTGTCAATATGAGTTTGGAAAAATCATTGATTGAAATTGACTTCAATTTTCCAGAGGCTCTGTTGCAATGTTCCTTGATAACGAGGTGAAAGTCTCTCGGGACATCTGTTGTTGAATTGCGTGCAAATACTTCATTGCTCCTGATCATGCCAGGAATTGTCGTCGCTTTTTCTTGTATCGACGTCCGTATTTGACAGTTTGCCAGTAGACTGAAAGATCCGTCGCTTGATGGCGCTCTCTGCGCTCCCTGGGCCCGAGTTCGATTGCAACCCGAGTAGCGCCCCGAGTTACCCGAGTTGCAGTCGAACGAATCAGCGTAGCTACTCTGATGACGCAAATAACGTCATTTGACCTTTCAACCCTACTCGGGGTTTCTCTCTCGTCGGAAGCTGGGTTGTTGGTAGAGTTGCAAGTAGCAACTCGGCAAAATGGCCGCCAAACAGATGAAGTAAATAAATATATTTTACGCGTTTACGTCAGTTTCAGCAAATAAAAGTAATAATATTATTACCGGTAGTTATTGCATTAAGAGGTTGCCATTTTCCCGTAATTTTTTAGTGAAAGGTACCTTTCTATGCCCTTAAATTGCACACCGTTTACGTGTGTAGCTGGCGATATAAGAAATATGCAAAACGTTAGTACAACACGGTCCTCACATCATGTACATCACATCGGAGTTTTCAAAATGTTGCTCTGATGAATAGAAAATAATATGCAGACCTGACTTGCTATAAAATAATCGATTAAAACATGACAGTTTTTATCCATATCAAAAAATATACAAGGGTCCAAATCTTCGTTAAAATCTTCAAAATAATTAGGCAATTTTTTTTTTCAACTCTGTTGCCATGTTTGTTTACAAAGATCGATCGGGTATGTCGGTCGTTCCGCATCTCCTGGGTCACACAGTTCTGCGCATGCTAAATAGTGTCCTATGACGTCAACATAAGCTACCCAGGGCTGCGTTCGATTATGATCCTCGGGGAGCCCTAAGTGACGTCATGACGTTACGATGGGGCTCCCCGGGGAAGTGGGAAAATCGAACGTTACCGGGGGAACAAAATGTCAGACGACAACAACAATACAGCCGGAAATCAAATATTTCGCCACAGATTAGCTATTTTTTTGCCTGTTTATTTTCAACAACTTCACAATGTCACGTCAATTGCTTTGATTAACTGTACCAACCAACAGGGCGATTTTTCTCCATGAGCACTAGTGTTGTCTGTTTGTCGTCCGCCATATTTGTATACAGTGCCCCACACTTCCCCTACTCGACGAGCAGGGGCGGTGAAATCTTCCCCGAGGTACCCCGACAATGACGTCACACGATAATCGAACAGAAACTGGGTCGCCCCGGGCCGCCCAAGGGCGCCTCGAGGAAGATAATCGAACACACCCCCGGTCGTTACTCGGGTCGGAATCGAACTGCGCAGAGAGCGCCCTCGAGGGACGGATCTTTCAGTCTATTTGTCAAGGAGAATAGACTGCACTCACTACCGTTTAGAAAGCTATGGAGTTCCCATGACTGCGTCATTCGATGAACACCTTCCCCCTTCCATTCAAATAGCCAATAACTTAGGCTTACTTACTGAATAAGTCGGCATCAGAAATTACTCGGCCGCTTCCACGACTTTAAAATGTTTGTTTGATAACCGAGCGGAGATATTAGTTCACAGAAATGATATAAATGAAACGCCTTTGTTTATGAACAGCTGGTTCAAAGACAATTAAGCCGAACTGGACAAAAATATCTTTCATTGAAAGCATTTTAGCCTACCTGTTCACATGTGCTCTGAAAAGTCTGTTTGTCTGTCTGTCTGTCTGTCTGTCTGTTGGTGCAATGTCTTATTTACAGCTCATAGGATCTGAATAAAATTCTGCAAGTGAATTTTGTGTAGCAACAATAAGAAGGCCATTTTTGTATGTGTTTAGTTTAATCAATGTTTATATGCATGATTAATTGCATTGACTAGATGTGAGGTATAAACAAACTGACTGTGTAAGATCTGATCAACGGTTTTTTCAACAGAGATCATAGCAACAGACTTGGCAGTTTTATTTCATTGATGTTGTTTATTTTATATCACATTTTGTTTAGTTAGATATACATATGGAGAAATCCTAAACTAAGATCTTCGACAGTGGTTACAGACAGCTGTTTAAATGTCAGGCGATTGCTACTTTGCATTTCAGGAGACTTGAAAACAGGGGTATATGTCAATGGTTGCAAAACCAACGTTACTGATGAAAATTTGTCAAATAGTACCCACAACAACAGATAAGTGAACTAAAGCTACTAGTAATTGGATTTTAAAGATCTTTCCGAATCTTGCTTTTGTCTCTGAAATTTCTGCTCCCAATCTCATGAGTTTTGTTACTGTTGCAACAAGACATAGTTACATACGATCTAACATTCTCGGATAACATACATGAAAATTGACACATTATAACTAAATAAGCATTCATTGCGTTAAATTGGCAAAGAGTTTACGATACATGTAGATTTCTGTGGCGCTGATTGGCCAATGCGCCACCTTTACCATCACCCTGGCAGAGGCCAACCCGGACTTACACAGCCTCTCCATGCAAGGAAAGTGACCAAAGAAAGAATAGTTACCTAATAAGTAATCGTTTATCATCGACAATTATAGTATTTTGCTATAGGGAAGTAATATAAAATTCGACAACAGGTTTTGTGAGTGCCCTCTTTCATCGATGCATATCAGCAAAATGTATTTCCCTTGCAGGATATGGTGTCGCTCAGTTGCTGGTATCTCCGATATTCTTTTACTTGGAAACTAATAGAATGAAGAGAATGTAAACAGCAATATCAGTAACCAGCAAAGACTAGCCAAAAACAGGTAGTGCAAATATCTAGAGGTATAATTGTTATGGACAGCACCGCGATCTATTTTTTGTATTTTCACCTTTTATGTTAAAATAAAGATATATACTATGGCATATGTACAACGTTTCATCGTTAATCATCGACATCTCTCAGTTTTTGCTTTAACGAAGTGCTATCTTGTTTGAAAACTGTTTCAGTTGGTGTTGTCTATTATAGTACAAAGGTTTGTGATATGTCCGGAGTTACAATGGTATTGCCGATCACTGGGTGGCGTGTTACGGCCAGCAAGGTTGGTATTTTGATGTTGAATGCATGTGAGGAAGACTTGAAGCAGCGAGTACTATAATCTAAATTGCCATTTTATTGTATTATACACTATGCTACAGACCATATATAGGCTAATAACTATCTGGAGGTGAGATGGAGATTGACGGATATATACGTGGGTTCTTGACTGAAATACATGTCCTCATTAATAGTAATGACAGCTCATGAATAATAATGACATAGCGCTATGTCACACAGTTGTAAAGATAAATTCCGGAAAGGCGGAATGATTAACACGTATATGACTGCCTCAAATATTTACAATATAACTGTTCACCTCCTTTTTCACAACTAATCATAGGGCAAATGAAGTGAAAGGATTCTTAGCCCGTCGCTCTCTTTCATATCTTTGGGACGTATCATTGTATTTGTAGGTGGTTTTAAAATTCGTGGTAAATTATTAACAAAGCATCGAGCTACTCTAACATAAGCAAGCGATGTAATCTTTGTATATCAGAAAAGCTGTACATTATCAATGCTAAGATTAGACGCAGTAAAACGGTCTGAGTTGGTTTCAAAATGTCGCCACTAAAACAAATATTATTAATCAAAATTTTAACACCACCTACAAATAGAATGGTTCGTCCCAAAGATATGAAAGAGAGCGACGGGCTAAGAATCATTTCAATACATCTGTCCGATGATTGCAGGCATGAAACTTGTAAGTAACAGATATCATATTACCCAGTAAACAGTTGCATATCTGTATGGCGATGGGCCATTTTACTCATTAGATGAATAAAACTTGTAAGTAACAGAAGTAAGAACAATTGTAAGTAACACTTGTAAGAAACTTGTAAGTAACAGATATCATATTACCCAGTAAACAGTTGCATATCTGTATGGCGATGGGCCATTTTACTCATTAGATGAATAACACTCTGATCGCTAACAATATTTTAGCTATCTTTGACAATAATTTTGATCCATCCAAATCAAACAAAAATTAAGAAGACTGTTCATGTGATAAATATATAATCACATGGAATTTTCTTCCGTTCGACGTCATCATACTCGTGTCACGTATTTCGCCTTCGGCTCAACGTAGTGCGCCTCCGCGAAAATTATTCGTATACAATGACGTCAAACAAAGAAAAATTCCATGGGATTACATTTTAAAAATGACCTTGAATTTACTGACACTTAAAATTCGAAATGGCCATCCTCCCTTAGTGATCTGTCTTGGAAAAAGTTTTATTTATTCTTATTTCCAAAAAATAAAAAAAAGTGTACAAGTTAACCCTTAAGATTCAAAATGAGCCCAGAAGTTCCTGATCAAATGAATTTTGTAATCTTTTTTTCGAGTCCGAATACCAGTCATTTAGGCAAATTCTATAAGAAGAAGTAAGAAAACAAACTAGTTTCATAGAAAGCACATGAAGGTATCCCTATTCATATATTCATAGTGTCTATCCAACAAAAAAGATTTTCTAAGTCCAAAGCTAATTTGACGAGAATAATTAATACAGTATTATTTACAACAAGAGAAGAAAAAAACTGAACATAAAATATGGCAATACAAATAAGTGTAAAACTCACCAGGGGTATTTATGATTCTGTAAACCTGATTGGCCCATCCTCCACCTTCACCATCACCTGCACAGTTAGTAGACCGCCCATACTTCTGATAAGTGTTCTGCGCATCCGCACTCGATGCACACCATCCACCATCCTGCACCGCAAATGTGGTGAATCCACGCGACAATGCAGCTTCTTTGCACTTCCTGATGGCATCGTTTCGTGATTTGTAAAACCCATCTAGTCTATGATCATGTCCCTCCAATGGCGATATTGCTCTATTTTCGGTGTCTCTCCAACATCCGAGATTTTCTAAGTCTGATGCTAATTTAATGAGAATAATGAAAGAAGCAATACTGCAAACCATCGAAGGGAAAGCTTACCTTCCAGTGATACATTAAATGTGAGAGTTTATTTGTTAGTGAAACACTTCGTTGTTCCCAGAGGGAGGTTAAGTCTTGTAGTATTTTTCTCGTTCAATGTGTTTGATAATCAGTAGTGCGATAACATTTTCGTTTATATTATTAAACGCAAGGATATTTTGTTTTTCTAAGAATATTAATTGATGAAAAGACGGAAAACAGTAGTCAATTCAGATAAATGCAAGTTTTTCAACCTTTTAACAATAATGGGTAAAGGCTACATTACTCACCAGGGGCATTTTTTATTCTGTAAACTTGATTCGCCCATCCACCGCCTTCGCCATCTCCTGCGCAGTTGTCAGTTGGTCCGTATTTCTTGTAAGTGTCTTGAGCAATAACACTGGATGCACACCACCCGCCGTCCTGCACCGCAAATGTGCTGAATCCACGTGACAGTGCAGCTTCTTTGCATTTCCTGATAGCATCGCTTCTTGATGTGTAGAACCCATCTAGTCTGTAATCCCGTCCCTCAAGTGACGATATTGCTCTATTTGCGGTGTCTCTCCAACACCCAAGATTTTCTAAGTCTGATGCTAATGAGAATAATGAGAGTAGCAATACTATTAACCATCGAATGACTAGCCGATCGTCAAGAGAAAATTAAATGTGAGAGTGTGATTGTTGGGGAAACTCGACGTAAAACCTTGATTGAGGTTACTTCTTGTAGCATTTCTCACGTTAAATGTGTTTGACAACCAGTACTGTGTTAACAATTTTGCCTATGTTATTAAACGTCAGGCAGTTTTGCTTTCTGAGCATGTTAACGTTCATCGATGAAAAGACGGAAAGTAGCAGCCAAGACGGATAAATGCAGGTTTTTCAACCTTTTAACAATAATGGGTAAAGGCCACAATACTCACCAGGGGCACTTTTTATTCTGTAAACTTGATTCGCCCATCCGCCGCCTTCGCCATCTCCTGCGCAGTTGTCAGTTGGTCCGTATTTCTGGTAGGTGTCTTGAGCGATAACACTGGATGCACACCATCCTCCATCCTGCACCGCAAATGTGCTGAACCCACGTGACAATGCAGCTCGTTTGCATTTCGTGATGGCATCGTTTCTTGATTTGTAGAACCCATCTAGTCTATCATCCCGTCCCTCCAATGGCGATATTGCTCTATTTTCGGTGTCTCTCCAACATCCGAGATTTTCTAAGTCCGAAGCTAATTTAATGAGAATAATGAAAGAAGCAAATAAAGCACCAATAGCAGCGAATATGTAATAAACCGATCCAAATATATCCTCAGTTTACCAAGACTTTTCTTCGAATAACACCCAATAAAGACTGAAAAAGTGTATAACACTTTCATAAGTGTTGAAAGTGGCAAGTAAAGTTAAACATTTTAACATTATTTTAGATTTCCCACCATTTTCAAAAACTAATCATGTGACACACAAAATAAAGAGTACACCACTAAAATGTTGGCCATCATGTGTTGTGCATTCAGGTAAATGGCATCATGCTTGTTTCTGATATGATCACGATGTGTATGTGCAGGAAACACTGTACTTGTGTACGTCTCCATGGGGCTCCATTTTATGAATGCGGTACCCCGCTTATTATTTAACTTGTTTAAACACTTAGGCAATGTCCAAATTAGCGAGCAGTGATAAATCTATACACGTCATTCAGGTAACATATTTGCACGAACCACCTTTGATTTAAAATTAAAACCATGATAATAATGAAAAAAAATTTGCAGCTATTGAGTCTGTAGCCATCGAAGGACAAGCTTATCAACAAGAGACACATTAAATGTGAGAGTGTATTTGTTAGTGCTACTCTTCGTTGACCCCAGAGGGAGGTTTCCCCTTGTAGTATTTTTCATGTTAAGGGGAGGCTGCACCCAACACAGCATATTTTGCTCAAAAATCACGGTTTTGCAAATATTCATTCAATTTAATTAATATGTTAACCCAAGATTAAAATGTTGGTGGGGTTCACCTTTAAGCTTGTCAAGCAGTCGTAAGTTTCGATATACAGGAGTGTTAATTTATGCAAATGAATGCAAATCACCTCATTTCCTGCACCCAACACAGCATATTTTGCTCAAAAATCATGGTTTTGCAAATATTCATTCAATTTAATTAATATGTTAACCCAAGATTAAAATGTTGGTGGGGTTGACCTTTAAGCTTGTCAAGCAGTCGTAAGTTTCGATATAAAGGAGTGTTAATTTATGCAAATGAATGCAAATCACCTCTTTTCCTGGCTTCTTTTTCCTCCCATTTTCAAAATTTGCAAAGAATTTAACTCCTCTCTGGCTGCGTCAAATTTTTCTGAAATTTTCACATTGTGTTCTCTAAATGCTCTTTAAAAAAATGACTATTTTGTTTGGCAATGAAGTTCTTACATTTTAAACAAGAGGCACTTGAATTTTACGAATCATGATTTTCGTCACTTTTTTGGTAGTCAGTTTTTCAACCCTTGCCATTTTTGAATGAGGATAAATAATGCAAAATAAAATAGTCGTTTTTTTCTACATGTACTCTTCTTTCAAGTTAAATATTACATTTCAGAAAATAGTGTTAAGTTTTTGACTTAAATTAATTTGTATCATTAATACCAAAATTGAGGTTTTTTACCCCAAATATACACCCACTTCATCTTTCAAGTAAACTACTGCTACCATACTAATCTTCAGAGTCTCTGATTTGTGAAATTAAATAATATTATGGGGTTTCCTTGTTATCATTGATGAGAAATATTACTTTGAAGAAAAACTGTGTTGACAACATGTAGCTCCACCTTAAATGTGTTTGATAACCAGTACTGGTATTAAAGTTTTGGTTACATTATTAAAAGTCAGGAAACTGTTTTCTGAGAATGTAAATGATGAAAAGACGGGTAAAAGCAGCCAAGTCGGTTAAAATGCAGGTTTTATAACCTTTTAACAATAATGGATAAAAGCCAAAATACTCACCAGGGGCATCTTTTATTCTATAAACATCATTTGCCCATGGGCCGCCTTCGCCACCTCCTGCGCAGTTGTCAGCTGGTCCGTATTTCTTGTATGTGTCTTGAGCGATAACACTGGATGCACACCATCCGCCATCCTGCACCGCAAATATGGAGAATCCACGTGACAGTGCAGCTTCTTTGCACTTCCTGATGGCATCGTTTCTTGATTTGTAGAACCCATCAAGTCTATAATCATGTCCCTCCAATGACGATATTGCTCTATTTGCGGTGTCTCTCCAACATCCGAGGTTTTCTAAATCAGTAGCTACTTTATTGAGAATAATGAAAGAAGCAATATGATTAACCATCGAAGGACAAGGCGATTAACTAGAGAGAAATTTTGAGTATTGCATTTTTGACGAAATTCTATGTTGACCCCCGACTTATGGGGGAGTTTATATTTTTCTTCACTTCTCAGGAACACAACTGGAAATCGTTTTGGACAATTGGATCGTTCAATTGATCAAATTTATCAAAAGTGTTAGGTGCAATGTAGCTGAAAGTTGCAACTTTATAAATTATTTAATCATGAAAACAAGTTCATTACAAAAAAAAAGTGAATAGGCTTAAATTTGCTGACTAAACCAACACTAATACAACATCCAGTTTTTCAAAAAATGTGTTTGAACTACCGTCACTCTGTTAACATTTTTGACTATTAAATGTTGATTTTGTTTTTTGTGAATGTGAAATGATGTAGATACGGATAACAGCTGCCCAATCGGTTTACAATGCAAGTGTTTACAATCGTTCAACGATAATGAGTGAAGGCCAGAGGCCTCGGCACGTTTGAAGACATGGCCCCCTTATGAGGTCAACCGACCTACTTTTCATCAGCAAGGTAGGCTTGCATGTCTCGTGCTTTGATAAGTGTGTGAATTAAAGACAATCTTGTTTAAATTCATTGGCGTCGACTGATTTGACCAGCTGCCAAACTCAACTCACACACCAATAAATTAGCGAGATATGACCCAAAAGGTTTTCTTATCGCGATGTTTACTAATGTATCCCCTCACTATCTCCATTAAACCCGCTCTTTGTTATGTTGACCAGTGTTGTGTAGGGGTCACTTAGTTGGCAAAGATAAAAGGTGGCACTAGCGCCAAGAAGGCGGTGCTGGTGTTTAGGTCACAGTCTTTGTGCACCCTCACTTGCTCACGATTACTCGAAAACTATTTTATCTCACAAAATAAGCGAAAAAGAAAATAAAAAATGAACTTAAGTTTAACATTCAGAGAACGAAGTACATGTACATATATATTCTTGACCGGAAACTTTGAGAAGTATCAGAAGTGAACTTGGACGTGGCAAAATTATGAATTTTATATATTT